>SJYT01033667.1:197662-245339 GCA_006410635.1 Cephalophus harveyi
CCCCAAGCGTTCAGTTAGACTGTCAGCCTTAATGAGACTGACACTGGCTCACACGACCCCCTAAATATTTCCCGTTTTGTTTTTCCATCTCACAGGGTCCCAGTCCAACCCTGTGAGAGGAGCGCACACTGTTCTACGGTTAGCTTACATCCCCTGACGCTGCAGGCGGCCAGGACACAGGCATGTGTGACCTCCTGGCCAAGCACCTGTGAGGACCGGAGGGTGCTAGTCCCCACCTCTACCATCTCTCTCCCCATCATCACAGGAGAACCACAGTCTCTCATGAGACTTGAGCTTCCCCTGACTCCATTTCCTTGGGGCAGTTTTGCAACAGCCTTTCCCAACTGTTCACCTGACCTCCTGGGCAGGCAAGTCTTCAGTTCCACACACCGACTAGGCCCAGCTTCCCCATGCTCCCTCCTGAGCCCCTCGCTCCTTGCATTCCTGGCCTCCTCGGTCAGAGACGCCTCAAGCCATGAGTGCCTGTGACACGTAACCCAGACACGGCCGTGCTGTGCACTGACCTGAAAGCTGGCAGCTTGATACTTTTCGCCAGTCCCAGGCCACTCTCAGCCCCCTCTATCACCCTGGCTTCAAGATTAACCTGCCTCCCTGCCAACTGTTCTGCCAGAAAGCTCCCCCATTGCCCCACTCCCCCCACGCACACCCGGCTTCTCCCTGAGAGGCCAGTGGTAGACAGGCCATCGGAAGGGGCCACGACGATCACGAGGTGTGGGATGAGTCAGCTCTCAGGCCTGTCCTGAACTCTATGCACTAGCGTGGCTGGCTGACTGCCGGCTCAGAGACAATTAAATCAGGAGCCAAAACCCCCACTTCTCACCTAATCCAGTTCTCCACAGGTCTAGACATCCCTGGAAGGTTTTCCCAAGGTCTAACTTTTGTCCCTATTGTTTCATTTTAAGCCCATTTCCTTTCTAAGAAGACTGGATGTGTTGTTTGGTACCTGCCTACCCCACTTCCTGTTTCTGTCCACTTCTCTGAGAACTTTCTTCAAATCCTTTACCTCCAAGGCACTGTGGCTCTGGCTGGGGGCTACAGCCTTCCCAAAACTTCCACCCTCAGCACACAACCAAAGCCCTCAGTCTCCACCCACTCTGTGGTCTCTCTGGTACCCCCTTCCAACTCGCATCTCAGCATAGCAACCCTCCTGACCACATTCAACTTCCAAAATGCATCTTGTTCCCTCCTACTGGAAAAACTCTGGCCTGTGCTGGGCTCTCTGCCCCACACTTATATTGGTCACCCTGGCCTTCAGGTCCCAGCTTAAAGGCCCTTTCCTCAGCAGCAACTTCCCCAACTCCCCAGAACACATGCTGTGACCCCTATCCTGACTATGCCCTTGGAGCAGATTCCTCTGCTTGGTTATTTTATAATCTGCAGCAAGACCAAACCTAAAGACAGAGATCTGCACTTTTTCCCTTGAAGGTGAAGGTGAAGGTGAAGTCGCTCAGTCGTGTCCGACTCTTTGCGACCCCGTGGACTGTAACCTACTAGGCTTCTCCGTCCATGGGATTCTCCAGGCAGGAATACTGGAGTGGATTGCCATTTCCTTCTCCAGGGGATCTTCCCGACCCAGGGATCGAACCTGGGTCTCCCGCATTGGAGGCAGATGCTTTAACCTCTGAGCCACCAGGGAAGCCTTGCTCCCCACTTTTTATCTGCCCAATCAGACACAGGGCTGTCCAAAAAAACCTGAACGAGTGAACAAATAAATGAAGTTGAAGATTTATGGAGAACGGTGCTAAGTTTCCCAGCATTTCTGTTTCTGTTGCCAGCCCCAGGACAAGTATCTTTTACCGACAGCTAGGGCCCACCTTGCTTCCCACTCAGGCCAGGCCCGTATGCCAAATCTGCTAGTTCTACTGAGTCTCTTATTTCTGATGTACTTTCAAATCCACCATCTCGCAATCAAGGCTTCCTGCCCTAAGTACTTCTATACAGGAACGCACCATTCCATCCTTCTTTCTTCTCAACAATTGCTGCTGCTGCTGCTGCTAAGTTGCTTCAGTCGTGTCCGACTCTGTGCGACCCCATAGACGGCGGCCTACCAGGCTCCTCCGTCCATGGGATTTGCCAGGCAAAGGTACTGGAGTGGGGTGCCATCGCCTTCTCCCAACAATTGCTATTAAGTTACTATTTACAAATAACCAATCCTCACGTCCTTACCACAAAGATACTATTACTTTTTCCCACTTTAGTATCATAGCAGTACAAGAGGAAACCGATATTCACAGAAAATGTCGCAGAATTTAGGCAGGAGTTTGCTCCCAGGCTACATGATTTACTGTAGCTGAAGAAGTAGCAACTTAAGTCTCCAGCCTTAAGTCTCTCCAGTTCCGCAGAAACATCCCAGAAAACACCCTCCTGGAGAGCCTCTGAAACTCGACGCTGGGTCCCCTCCCCCCTTCCCCCCTCCGCCCCCACCACGGCCACCAACGAGGCCCGGCCCCGCCCCTCCCGGAGCACGCGCGCACCCACGCGGACCCGGCTTTGCTGCGTCACTCCCCACTGGCCGCACCCTCCCTCCGCGCCCGCAGGAGTCCCGCCCCCTGCCCAGCCCCGCCAATCCGCGGATCCGGACCCGCCCCTCCCGTGCCGGGAAGCGGCCTGGAGTGGCGCCAGCCCCTCCCCCTCGTCCGGAAGGCGGGCGGAAGGGCGCGCGTTCGCGGGAGGTCGGGAGGGAGCTGCCGGCTGGGAGTAGTCCCGAGGCTGCGCCTTCGCCCGCCTCATTCGACAAGTCAGGCTCCGGTTACCTCAGGGCTGTGACCCCGCAGCCGAGACCGGGGAAGGGCTGGCCCACCGGAGCTGTGACGCCGCCCATCCCCTAAGCTTCCCTAGAGCGCCGCCTGGGAGACCCCGAAGCTGCCCCGCAGTCGCGGAGGCCTAAGTCCCTCCCACTCCTCAACGGCTACCTCCTGGCTCCGCAGCAGCCGAGCGTGGCCGCCTGCCCCACCCCCACAGCCTCCTTCCCGGCACGCGGAACCCTCGGCCGGTTTCCAGGGAAACCGAAAACTCGGGCCGTCATGGCAACGGTCTTATCTGGCGGGCACCCCCCTTCCCTGTACGGCCGAGAGGAGCCAATGCCCAAAGGCAGGGGACACACGGCAAGGAGGGCCCCCTGAAAAAGGGCTTCTTTTAAATCCTGGGGAAGGCAGAACGTAAGGTTTTAGGTACGGTGACTCCCAGGACTACCCTTCATCCAGAGTGCCGCATTTCCCCTTCCCCAAGGTTTAATCCCCAAAGTCGGAAGGTGGCATCTACGTGCACTCACTGCAAGGATCTTGATACTTTTGGGCTAAAAGTCCGGGGCGCGCAGCGGGGTGGGGCGTATTTCATGGGTTCCACTGTGGGAAACGAGCCACGCCCAGCACCCCTCACCCCCTACGGTAGAGTCTCGAGCCGAATCCGGTTCCCGCCCAGCACTGCGGGTGCGATAGAGGCACCGGTCGCCCTACGTCCTTCCCATTTGCCGGGCGGTAGCGCGCGGCAGGCGGTAAGGCGGGGCGGATTCCGGGCTAACACCGAGTCGCTGGGGCCGTGCAGATGGCAGGGTTCCGTAAGGCCGCCCTGCGGGGGAGGGGAGCCGAGCGCCAGCGCCGCGCTCCCCCGCGCAAGCGCGCCGGTCACGCCGCCTCCTCCCGGGTGGGGAGCCCCGCTGACGTCAGCCGGGCCATGTGCTCGGCGCCCGCGTGGAGGCGGGCGGGGCCGCGGGGGGGGAGGCGGAGCGTGCGGGGAGGCGGGGCGTGCAGGCAGTCGGCGCGGCGGCGGTCTCCCGCCCTTCTCTGGGCCTTGCTTCTCCCCCTCAGCCTGCATACCTGAATATACCGCAGCGCCGTCCGCAACACGCTCAAATTCGATGTCTTCTTGTCGTCCACGTTGGGGATGTTGCGCTTCAGGGTGGAGGCGGGGCGTGCAGGCAGTCGGCGCGGCGGCGGTCTCCCGCCCTTCTCTGGGCCTTGCTTCTCCCCCTCAGCCTGCATACCTGAATATACCGCAGCGCCGTCCGCAACACGCTCAAATTCGATGTCTTCTTGTCGTCCACGTTGGGGATGTTGCGCTTCAGGGTCTCAAAGCATTCCTTGAGATGGGCCCTCCTGGGGAAAGGGAGCAGGGCCGGTCAGCCAGCGTCAGGGGCGGGAGGGAAGGTCCAAGGAGAGCTTGGGGACCAAGGATGGGACCTTCCGGGTAGCTGGCGGGGCGGGCTGAGTCACAAGCTCACACACACACACACACACACACCTGTTCTTCTCCAGCTTGTTGTGGACTTCTCTGGTTCCGATTCTGAAATCCAGACAGACAGGGAGCTCAGGGAGGAGGGCCCAATTAGGTGGCCTTCCCACCCTCTGCCCCCACCCTCCCCAAATGCCACAGGCTTTTTGACCCTGACATTCTGTCCCTAGAGAAGCAGCGATGAAAACTGCTGCCCCTGTGTCCTGGTGCATACACCCTCTGGAGGGCACGGGTAGGCTCGTAATTCACAACCCCTTCACATTCCACCCACCCGTGCACCTGTGAAGGGCTCTTGGGATTGGGAGAAACAGCCAGTGGACCCTGGCCCTCAGCCAGGAGGTCCAAAGGCCTGGTGACCCAACTTTGGAGGGGGTCAGAGAAGCCTGAGAACAACAGAGGGCAATGACCATTCCCCACTCCCCAGGGTGGGGATAGTCCCAGCACAGTGAGAACATATCCAGATACAGGAAGGTGCGGCTCTGATAGGCTAGCTGGGAGGGCACTTTCTCTTGCACACACAGCCCCAGCTGTGGGCAGTTCTCTCCATCCCACCAGCCCCCACTCTGCCACACCTCACTCACCCCCCAGGCCTCTTTTTCTGTTCGGTGGATTTGACTTCTTCAGCGGGTGCCAGCTTCAGGGTCCCAAGCGTGGATGGAGGTGGCTGTGGGGGAGCCAGCTGGGGCTGGACTCCGGGGTGTGGCGCAATAGTCAGGATTGGGGTGGGCAGGGGCTGCAAGGGCTTGGGGCTGCCAGTGGGCGGAACGGTGGCCTTGGAGTCCGGCAGTAGAGGAGCAGGAGTGGGCACCTGCGGCCTGGTGGGAAGGGGGGCAGGCTCCTTAATGCTGAGTCCAGGGGTGCTGACCAGAGCTGGCTGGCGAGGCGCCAGGGGCAGAGGCTGAGCCGTGGGGGGTAGTGGTGGGGGTGGGGGCAGAGGCTGAGGGGAGTTGGTCACTAGTGGAATAGGAATGACAGTCAGTGGGGTGGGGGTGGCCAGTGGTGGCGGAGGGGCTGGCGGAGGGGCTGGTGGTGACAGAGGCAAGGGCGGTGCCTCAGTGCGGGGCTCCTCCACCGGCATGGTGTGGGCCAGCCGGGCCAGGCTGTTGGCCTTCTTCTGCTCCTGCTCCCGATCCCGCTCCCGCTCCAGGCGAAGCCTTTCCTGTTCCTCTGCACAGAGAGAACACAGTGGTCTCTCAGCAGGGCCTGCCGTCTGAGACGCCCCAGCTCCCCTTGTCCTCCAACTGTAACCCACCCTGACCCCACGCCAGGGAGCACCCAGTGACACCACAAATACATAACACTCATCCACACCCAGCCAGGCACCGGGCACAGCAGTGAACAAATAAAACAGACTCCTGGTCCTTGCTGTTGAGGAGCTCATAGACCAGGGGAGGAGGGGCGCAGGACAAATCACAGAATTAACAACCCAGCCTGTGGGAAGAGAGAGGCTATGGAAAGACAGAGCAGAAGCTGTCAGTGAGGGTGCCAGAGGAGGCCTGGCACACTGCAGGTTGAAGTGTTAAGCAGGTGATGGGCAGGGGCAACAAGGCTGAGGAGAGGGAGTGGTAGATGAGGTGGGGAGAGGCCAGTCTACAAATGATCTCACAGGCCACCAGAGGAGAAGAGAAAGTGCAAGTCGCTCAGTCGTGTCTGACTCTTTCCAACCCCATGGACTATACAGTCCATGGAATTCTCCAGGGCAGAATACTGGAGTAGGTAGCCTTTGCCTTCTCCAGGGGATCTTCCCAATCCCAGGGATTGAACCCAGGTCTCCCGCACTGCAGGCAGATTCTTTACCAGCTGAGCCATGAGGGAAGCCCAAGAATACTGGAGTGGGTGGCCTATCCCTTATCCAGTGGATCTTTCCGACCCAGGAATCAAATCGGGGTCTCCTCCATTGCAGGTGGATTCTTTACCAACTAAGCTATCAAGGAAGCCCCACAGGAGAAGAGAAGAGGCAGTCAAATCCTAGATTCTGGGGTACTACCTTCTAGAGGGTAGGCATTACCTTCATTTTACAGATGAGACAGATTAGCTCTAAGAGGCAAAATGATTTGTTAAGGGTCATACTGCAAATAAACACATACACCCTACACCCGTGTGTCTCACAAGAGCCCCACACTGCAAGCAGGGGGGGGCCATCACCTTCAGCCCACACACAAGACAACAAGCCCCGGGACTCAGGACTGCCAGGCTAGGTCCCAAAGCCTGTTTCCTCAATCGAGGTCTATACCCCAAATACTCCTGGTCCTTCTCTGCCCTTGGTTGTGCTGGAACTTATTCCACCACCACCAGCAGCAGACTAGAAAGGGAAGAGGCAAGCACAAAGGAAAGCAGGGCTTTTTAACAGGGGTTGAACAAGGCAATGAGTTCCAACAACCTTGCACGCCTCAGTTCAGCATCTGAGGCCTGCTCAGCGGTGGGCGGAAAACAGGGCCAAGGGAGAGGCCCCTCCTGATCGGGATGCCCCTCTCCATCCCCACCTGCCCCATCCCCTCCCAGGCCCCACCATTCCAGTTCCCTGGCTATAGGCTGGGGCCAGGGCCCTGGGGAGCCGCTGAAGCAGACCCACCACCCCACGGGCCAGGGAGCAGGCCAGCCCTCCCCGCCTGCCCGATTCACCACACTGCTGACTTGCTGACTAACAGAGCTGACAGCACAAGGCGGACACGCCCCAAACACACCACCACCCACAAGGGGTGGGGCTGGTGGGGGCAAGGCTGGCCAAGTGCCCCTGTGGGAGAGGACAGCATCACCCTCTCCACAGGTCTCTGGGCCAGGGACCCCAGAAAACATGTGGCCTCGGGGGCCCTTTGGCCAATCAACCACTGATGTGTGAGCCAGGCCTGCTCAGAGCCCCTCCCTCCTGCCGAGAAGAAGAGGCGCAGGAGGAAGTAGGGGGAAGTGTTCTGAGAGGGGAAGCGCTCAGTGGTTTCCCAGCAGCCAGCATTCAAGGGCTGGAGTCAGCAAGCGCAGCCTCTTCCGTGTCTCCCCTGGCCCCTCAGGAAGGGAAGCTGCCCAGCCTGCACCGGCCTGCTGCTTTACAGCCACCAGCACTGGCTTCCTTTGTGGCCTTGGAGAAAACCCGCCCTTTACGCTCCCCTTTCCACACTGGGAAAGAAACCTGCTGAGTTCAGTCAAGGAGAACTTCTCAGGCCCAGCCCAGGACACCCCCAGTCCACTCCGCACCTCCCCAGACCCCAAGCCTAAGACAAGGTCCCGGAGCTTGGAGCCCAACACAGCCCTACCTCCATTCCTTTGAGCCAGGACCTGGGCTTTCACTGGCCTCGGGGCAAGTGTGTCCCTCTCCAAGCAGGGCAACAGGGCCTCAAGCCCCAAGGTCAGGCACTCTGGGAACCCAGAATGGAGGCAAACCTCAGATTCCCTGTATTTCCTTTCTTGTATTCCCCATGTTTTAAGGCAACTCCAAAGCTCCACCAGGAGATGGCAACCTCCTTCTCATATACCCTCTCTCTTCCAGAGCCAGGCAGGTGCCAGGCTTACAGGTGCTAGGAAGGGCCGAGGTGAATGGCCAAGTTCTATCACACCTGGATCAGCATGAAAAAGCTTAACTGACGCCGAAGAGGGGGGCAGCCCCAACCAGATCCAGCCCACTAAAGCCTCCTGCCTCCTCCTGGCCGGTTCTGACCCATCCCTTGCCCAGTATGGACCCTTCTGTGCACTGGGAAGAGGGAAACAAAGCGTGCAGAGCAAAGGAGTGTCAGCAATACGGGTTTAAACTCCTAAATGCTGCTGCACCCTTGGGCCACCCCTCTTCTCACTCTCATACATGCACACACACACTCTGGCACCTTCCCTGGGCTCTGCCCAGAAGCTGCCCCAGAGAACTGAGCACCACCCTTCTGGGTGACCCGGGGGCCAAGGCTACAGCCCTCAATGGAGAGTACAGACTTTGAGCTTTCCCCGAAGCCACTGTGGCCCAGGACCTCAGCAGGCACACAGCTGGGGCCAAAGGAGACCGTATCAGGGGCCTCCCAATGTCCAGGGGAGTTCTCCCCTTCTACATGTAATAGGGACATGGTGCACAAGGCAGGCACAGGGTGGGACTAGCTCAGAAGAGGGTCCCATTTGAGTCAACTTCTATGATTGACAGAAATGACCAGGCCTCCATGCTGGCCACCAGGATGGCCTTGCCCTCTCCCCTCCTGTACCAACATGAAGGTGCACACACATCCTTGGACTCATCATGTGAACAGAGTACCTGGTCTAGGTCAGAAAACGGTCACTTGAGGCTTGAAGTTGAATGGGAGCCCAGACAAGAGAATCCCTGTTCAGGGCTGCCCATCAGGTACACCCACCCCTGGAAAGCAGTTCTGGTCAGCTAGCTCCCCAGCAGAATCCCCACTTCTCTTCCATTTCTCGCCACCCCAACTTAAGAGAACAAAACCTCTAGTAGGAGCAAAAAATGAATTCTAGAGATTAGGCTGCTGCAGCCAAGTCAAGCTATCTGTACATGAGTTTTGGGAGTAAATCTGGTTTTCCAGCATCCATCCATCCATCCCCTAAGACCTCCTGCTCCACCAACAAGAAGCCTTAACCGCCTGCCTCTAGTTCTCACCACCTGGGAGAGGGGCAGGGCGCTACAACTTCTTAGCGGGGAGTCATTCCCAGGTTCCTTCCAAGTGTTGCAGACGTCATCCTTGTGATTATAACTCTCAGCTCTGGACTGACTTATTTCAGAAAGGGTGGTAGACGCTGACAGTGAGCGTTTACTCCACTCCTTCACACGGCCAACCAGCCTGCGGGGTAAGTGAAGGTGAAGCGAGTGTTCTTTGGTCAATCCTGCCATCTATAGCACTGTGGGCGGTACACTGTGGGGACACAATGGGGACTCCTGAGCTGCATTGTGGATGGCGGTAGCAGGTGACTCAATCTCTCCAAATCTCGTGCACGCTCCTCCCCGAGCCGCGCTTGTACCGCACGCAGAACAGTCTCGGTCACCACCTGCACTGTCCACCGCCTGACCCTGATCTGGACCTCAAAGAAAGGGGGAGGGGCGCGTGAGCCGACGTCCTGACCCCTCGGTTCCGAAAACCCAAGCGTTCTCAGCCTCGCGTATCTCAAGTGACTCTTGACCTTGAGAGGCCGGACGAACCGACTCGGCCGGCGGACCCGCGGCTCCCCCGCCCCTGGCCCGCTGCTACTCCCCCCGCCCGCCGCGGCGGCGGTACACGCTGCAGGCGCGCGCGCGCACACAACACACACTACAACCTCCTGCATGACTCATCATTGAAGCAACAATAGGCAGAAAGGAAAGGAGGGCGAAGCACTCTCTCCACCACAATCCACCCGACCGGGGGCTGGGAGGAGGGCTGGAGGGGGCAGCAGTCCCCGGATTCTGCACACCCGCCGCTGATCCAGGGCTGCGACCCTCGCAGCAGTCCGGAAAACGGAGGTCTTTCCCTGGCCCCTATTTCTGCAGCACCCTGAAGCTGGGGCCACCAACAAGGGCGCGTGGAGATAAGGGCATCTGAAATCTCCGTCTCCCCGCTTCGAGAGAGCACCAAAGTTTGCCCCTTCTTGCTCGGCTCATTTCACATCGCGGTCAGGGGTGCTGCCAGGGGGTCCTGGTGAGAACGTTTTGGGGGGTGGGGTTAGTGGGAGCATGTGAGCTCTATATATCCTGTCGCTCGGCGATTCTGAGGGTTTCCCTCGCCCCAGGAGCAAAAACGGGAGGCCGGGGCGAGAACCGACAGGTGAGCTCGGCTCCTCCCACGTAGGGCAAAGGCTCTACCTGGCAGATGCCCAGCGGCCAGAGCCAGGGCCCAACCCGGCGCAAGGCCCCTCGTCAGCCCCGCCCAGGCCCCGCCCCCAGACGAGCGCTAGGCTGCGGGGAGGGGCTGGGCCGCGCTGTCCCCAGCGGGAGTGTCCCCCGTGCACGTGGTCGGGGGCGGGGCCGGTCCACGTCACCACCCGGTGTAACCAACGGGCTTGGAACGCAGGCACACGCAACATTCCAGCCGAGAGCGGGTTTGGAACGCGTAGACACGCCACATTCCACACCGGCTAAAGTGGGGCGCAGCAAGGGGGGCCCGGGGTCTGCCCCCGGCGACCTGCCGGCCGTCTCGCAGTTGTCCAATCAGCCCGGCTCTCACCCAAACCCTTGTCGCGGGACCCAGCCCAGCTTTGGGAGGCGGGGTCAGGCGGGGCTGGCCAGGATCATAAGACACGCGATGTCATTTCATTCTGCAAAGGCCGCCTCCGCCCCAAGCGGCGCGTAGATCTGCCGGGAGCGCCCCCCGCACCCTCCCCACAGGGCCAGGGAAGCCGGGGAGCTGCTCCGCGTAGAGTAATTCCACCCCCCACTCCGTTACACACACGCCCACTCGTGTGCACTAGACACTCGCCCGTGTACACGTCCGTCCATCCGCTCTCATCGAGGTTCGCATCACACATAACCCCGTGCATACACGCACACACGCGCTGGTCTACCACCCCACGCAACACCATTCTTCACCCCACCCCCCCGGCTCGCACATCTTCATCCTTACCGAGGGCACAGCTGGCCCATAGCAAAAGAGACCCCTATGAAAGGTGCACAAGAGGTGGTAGGCAGTTGGGGTGGCGCCTACAGGAGCCGGGTCCCTCGCTGCATGTTAATGAATTCATTAATTAATTTCACTGCCCACAACACTCCTCCCCGGGCGGCGGCTCTTGCGCGGATATTTGCACTGCCCGGCTTCGCGGGCCACCCGGGAGCGGGTACCGCGCGCGGTTTCGCGTAGGATCGGGGACCGGGGTCGCTCGCCTCCCCTTCCCTGGTGCCCCAGGGGCCCAGCCCGGCCGCTCACCACGTGCTCTCTGTTGTTGCTGTGCTTGCCATTCCAGGAAGCGGGCCGCCTCCAGTAGCGTCTCTATGCTCATCGCGCCGAGAGCTGCCGGGGGCGCGCCGGGGCCGAGACTGCAGCCCGCGAGCCGGGCACAGGTCAGGCTGGCGGGCCGGCAGGAGGGAGGGATCAGCTCCGAGGGGCGGCAGGACTGGGCGGCGCAGCGCACTCCGCAGGGAAGAACGGGGGGGCACAGGAAGAAAAATCAATGTCTCCCCAGATATTTGCAAAATGTAATTTGCAAACTTAAAAAAATCTGATGCAAAAAAAAAAAAGGCGGCACTGCCTCCCTCCTTCCCCTCCCTCTCTTCCTCCCTTCTGATGCCTCCCGCCCCGCGGCCCCCAGGAGTCCCGCCGACAAGAAAAGGCTTTGCAACAAGATGGCGAGGAGGCACAGACACACACAACAAGGGAAGGAGCCGCGCTGCCCCCGGCCGCCGCCCCCGCTACTACACCGGGGCCGCAGCCAAAGCCCGGACCGGAGCCCCCGCCCGTAGGGCCCTGGCGTCTCAAGGAGGGAGGGGCGGGGCCCCGGGCGGCCTGGCCCCGCCCACTCGAGACCGCGCGCGCACACGTGGCCTGGGTGGGGGTGGGAGAAGCTCCAGCCGGGTTCGCGCCCTGCATTTCCGCTCTCCCGCCTCGCCCCGCCCCGATTGCAAGCCACAAGTTGAGCAACGGCTGCGTGTTTGGGTCATTCACAACGAAAATTGTCCTGCTGGAGGTAAAGAAGGGTGAAAAATTCAGGACTTAAGTTTAGCTCAAATAAGAATATTCCAGGTCAGGGAAACCTAGGTTGGTAAAGACTGGCCTGACCGCTGGGTCTCCGCTTTCTACCTACACGTGACCTAATTCCTGCAACCACCCGGCTGTCGCAATTCCCCCGGGATCCGCCCCTGGGCGGAGCTGACGGCTGGAGGCTGCCAGAGAACCCGCGAAGGGAGCGGAGTGAAAATCCGGTTCCGCGTTTTGTTTCCGTTCCTCCCCCCGCAGTGCGTTCGCATCCTATTAGGCGACGTCACCGGGCCGCGGGCCAATGGGCGGGCAGGACAACACGGCATGGAGCAGCTCCACATGGACACCCCGCGCCGCCAGCCCTGTGTTTAAAGGGCCAGTGTCTAGCAGGGTCACATTCGCGGGTGCGGATGGGGCCACTGTGTGAAGCGTGGGACGCTGAGAGGGAAATTCTACAGTTGTGCCCTATCTGCTGTTTACTTTTCACCACCCTCCTTTTAAAACTGAGTCTCTTTCCTTCCTTCCCCTAGACTCTCGTCTTTGTCCACGCGCGTCTGATGCGGGAGGAGAAAACGACTGTGTCTCCCCAGAGGCCGCCCTTTGCTCTGGGGCCGGGCTCAGGGTGGTTACGACTTAGGCGTCCACAGCCCAGACCAAGGGGGTGTGGCGCAAATCGGGAACAACAACGTGGAGGGCGGAAGCACGGCCCTCGCAATGGCTGGACTACTGAGGCCGCGGGGCGGGGCCACTCCGCCAAGCCACTACCGCGCTCGCCGCTAGGGTGGGACCCGGGCTGGCACTCCCAACGGTGGCTTCTTGTGTTAGAGTTTGGGGCCGCCTGGGGTTACAGTTAACAAATTAGACCTTTGAGGTCAGCCCAGGTGGCTCAGTGGTAAAGAACCCACCTGCCAATACAGGAGACCCGAGTTGAATCCCTGGGTGGGGAAAGATTCCCTGGAGAAGGGATTGGCAACCCTCTTAAGTATTTTCTGGGAAACCCCACTGACCGAAGAGCCTGGTGGGCTACATTTCATTGGGTCGCAAAAAGAGTCGGAGACGACTTAGCCACTAAACAACAAAATACCCCAATTCTCTCATTTTGCAGTTAAGGAAACAGGTCGAGATGAGAAAATACTTGTCTAAGGCCACTCAGTAGTCGAGTTGCTCCTTGCCGGGTAGGAGGAGCATTTATCCCCAGACCGCACAGATAACTCTTCTAAAGACAGTTCTGGGTCAGGGTCCCCAATTAGAAAACAGTGGTGGAGGAGCATCAAACTGCTCACGCGGGAAAGGGGAGTCTGACCACTTAAAACTGCTAGACACATATAAAGCTGGTACAGATGATGCTTGCTGGCTTCGTGCCTTTCCTTTGAGGGCATAATGCATCCCAGGGAAAGAAAGGCTGCACAGACTCTGGAAATTGAGAACCTCGTGAACAGGAGCAAAGGGGTTGTTTGCCCCACCAGTTTACAGAGGGCTCTTATCTTTCCACAGTTACTGCCCCAGCATCTGTAGCTGAGCAGAGAGAGGCCATTACATACAAGTGACTGTGACACTGGCTTTATTTATGATGAAGTTGAAAAGCAACAGGCGATCAGGGCATTAAAGAACAGTCAAGTTCTTCTTCACAGGATGAATGCTGCTTTCCTTAGAAGGCTTGATCAGTGAACATTGCTTCTTTTAAGTTATCTGGCACCTAAGACTGTGTGTGTGTGTGTATGTCAGATGCAACTGAAGCACTCAGTTGTTTCAGTCGCATCTGACTCTTTGCGACCCCAAGGACGCAGTAGCTTGCCAGTCTCCTCTATCCATGATTCTCCAGGCAAGAATACTGGAGTGGTTGCCATGCCCTCCAGGGGATCTTCGCGACCAAGGGGTCGAACCCCCGTCTCCAGTATTGCAGGCTGATTCTTCACCCACTGGGGGGATATATAAATATATATGTGTGTGTATATATGAGGTGAGGTGAAGTCGCTCAGTCGTGTCCGACTCTTTGCGACCCCATGGACTGTAACTTACTAGGCTTCTCCATCCATGGGATTCTCCAGGCAAGAATACTGGAGTGGATTGCCATTTCCTTCTCCAGGGGATCTTCCCAACCCAGGGATCGAACCCGGGTCTCCCGCATTGGAGGCAGACGCTTTAACCTCTGAGCCACCAGGGAAGCCCCATGTGTGTATATATATGGATATATAAATATATATATGTGGTGTGTGTATATATATATATATAGCCTTCCCAGGTGGCTCAGTTCTGGCCTAGAGAATCCCATGGACAGAGACACCTGGCAGGCTACAGTCCAGGAGAACGCAAAGTCAGACACAACTGAAGCGACTTAGCACGGACACACATATATGTATACATGAAATAGTCTAATATATATCTAAGTGACTTGAGATAATGTTGTTCACCGAATTCTCATTTTGTTAGGGGCTAGCACTGTACCATTCCGCCCAGTGGTCCGGGATGCTCAGAGAGCTACCTCCCAACTGTATCCTTCTGCCTTCCTCAAGTGATCATGACATTCTTACAGCCCTGAAGTCTCTTCTGGCGGCTGAAGTCCAATTCTTCTGACTCATCAGGGACCCAGCTCTGTCACATCACAAAGGCCACCCTCGGAAAAGTAGTGTTCTGAAGACAGCTTTGCCTTCAGGGGTGGGGAAGCAGAAGGTAAAAGTGGGGTGAACATAGAATTCAAATGCCAACCTCTCCCTTGTCCCCAATAACCCATCTGGTCCGGAGATTAGTGGAGATGCTCACTGTTTAAAACAAACAGCCTTCCTGGCTTCACATGATCATCTGTTTATTTGGGTCATGTGGGGACAGCAGCCAGGGGATGTTAGGCAAAAGCAAAGGTTTAGAAAGGAGGCTTTTCCTGGGCTTGTTGCTGCTTGCAGGAGCCTGAAAACGGCCAGACAGGGTTTCTCATCAAGCAAGGTTACTCTAGATGGGGAATGGACAGTGGGGGTGAGATACACCATTTAAGTAGTAAGGGGGAGGGTAAAAGGAGAGGAATGAATAGGGCTGTTTAATGTTTTAGCCCGACTTCCTGTTGCAAGAGGGTGGAACTCAGGTAGAAGCTGGCCATTGTTGTATTCATTCAGGGGAAAGTCTTTTTGATGTTTCAGCAGAAAGGTTACCAAATTTTGGGTGTAAGCCAAAGCCTAGCCATTTCCAAAAAGTTGTTCCTAAATGGCTTCCAGTGCTTAGTATCTCTGGGGCAGGAGGAAACCTGGCCCATCGGTCACTGTGTAATTCTCATGAGAGGATTTGTTTCCACTCTTCCTCCTGAAGTCTTTTGCACCCCAGTGCCGTTTGGCCCCCTTGATTTTTCTCTTTTGGCCAGGCTGCTCAGCTTGCAAGATCTTAAGTTCCTCAACCAGGGATCAAACCTGGGTCCGTGACAGTGAAAGCACCAGCCCTTACCACTGGCGTGCATGCGTGCTAAGTCATTTCAGGCGTGTCTGTGCAACCCCATGGACTGTAGCCCGCCAGGCTCCTCTGTCCATGGGATGGATTCCCCTGGCAAGAATACTGGAGTGGATTGCCATGTCCTCTTCCAGGGGATCTTTCCAGCCCAGGAACTGAACTCGTGTCTCATGTCTCTTGCATTGGCAGTAGATTCTTTACCACTAGCACCACCTGGGAAGCCCCCTTACCACTGGACCACCAGGGAATTCCCAACCCCCTCAGTTTTTTAGTATGTGGAGCTAGTGACATTCCTTAATGAGACAACCTCCCATCGCCCCACCATTCATCCCAACAAAGCTCTACATATATACACAAATCTAAGATATAGATTTGATATATACACATATCTAAGAACTATGAAGATCAGTTCTCTGACCCTACAAAGTAGTAAGATAGGGGAAAGGTGTGAAGCCAAAGTACAAATATACCAGGTCCCAAGTCGCATATGCCCTAACCCTTCAGGCCTGACTTCTCTAACTATGCATATCGTCTTAAGAGAGCTTTTCACCTACTACAGTTAAAACAAGAGCAAAGGGAGAAAGTCAGCTGTGCAATGAAGAGGGAAAGACAGAAGACTAAGTACACTCAGGGACACACTGCAAGATGTTCACAGATCCTACGTGTCAAACATGTGCCAGACACTGGGCTCTGCTTGTAGCCAAGGCCAGGGGACCTTTGGTAAGCCAGACTGGGATAAAAGGTCAGAGTTGAACTCAATCCCACAGTGATACATGGAAAAGGTAAAGCTTTGCTCTTTCCCACCATGCTGGACGTAGCACAAGAAATCCTAGGACCATAAAAGCATCTGTGAGGGTACTGATTTACCTATTTTAGAAAGTTAGGTTCCCAGAGAATCATATTTTCTAATAAGTGAATTAAGTAGATTTAAGGCTGGGTTAGCAAACTGAACCTGATGCCTGATGAGATCAGTCTGAATGATGATGAGCAGGATTCCAAATTACTTTCTTAGAGGTGTATCCTATAGGGCATGCATTCAATTGCAGTAAAGTGTGCTCCTCAGAGCTGGAAGTTTTCACCTAAGTCCTCATCTGCCTTCCTCTATTCCTGGTGAGCTGTCAAAGGACCTCTCCTAAACCTAAGAAACAGACACAGTCAAGTTCAACCTTCCCGTTCACCGATTTCCTCTTCATGGCTCACATGATGTTCGAGCTAGGAGAGTTGTGATCACCTAAATCAATCTCCCAAGTGGTGTTTTATCCAAGGTCACAATGCTGCTTAGTGTCAGCTGGGGTGAGGAGTGGTTTGGTTCTCTACGTGGGACAGCCCAGCATAGGGAAGAGGGTCCGAAAACCTCCCAGCAATAGCTGATGATGGGGAGCTGGTTGAAGACAGAAAGAATCATTGACTTTGCTTAGTAGGTGAGTGAGAAGGCAAGGAGAGAATTAAACTTAGGATCCAAGGGCTCAGATGACCTCCGGGGACGCTATAACTGCCTCAGGCTGCTCTGAGGAATGAAGAGCTAGCCTGGGTTGATAGCCATTCCTCGCTGGCGCTGTCTCGCCTGAAAAGGTGACTGGGGGAAAGGGGCAGATTTTTATCCAGACAGACGCCCTGGGTGTGGACACTGAGTAATAAGGAAAGAAATGCAGTTCACAAGCAAATAGGGAGGAGCCACACACACTAAGCTTTTCTGAGAAACCAAAGTGGCTGGCAAGCAAGCTATGCAGCTAGAGAGATGGGGGCTGTGAATGACTAGGAAAGGAGGAAACTAGCAGAGTGGAAAGACAGATGGGAAAGGTCGAGGACTTTGGTTACTCCTTTGAAGCAAGAAAAAAAGAGGCAGCTTCATGAGAGTAAGTTAATTCAGGTCATGGGAGTGAGACTGGGCAGTTATTAGTAAAGACAGGCGGAGTTCTTGCCATGAGTCAAGAGCCAGCTGGACCCGAAGGCTCCTCCCAGGGCAGAGGGGCTTGAATGCAATCAGCGCCCCACACAAAGGACTCTAGGTCTAGGTCTCAGCCAATCCCAGCTCATAGGTAAACGCAGGCTGCAGATCAAGTCTTTAAAACCCAAGGTATCAGCTGCCTGCACTAGTGACTGGTGCCCCTCAAGCCAGAGAGGGTGTGAGGCCTGCAGCAGTGGCCTCTTACTGGCTGGATCACCCTGATCCAGGGTGCAGTTCCATGCCCACCACAGGATTTCTTACCAAGGGCCCAGGGCCCATCAGGAGAGTCTATATGGGGCAGTGCTGGGGACACCCTACACTCTCCAGGAGCCATGTTCCAGCCAGTGACTCCTCCCACTTTGAGGCTAGAGGCTGGGATAGGACAGACTCAACCTGTTCCCCAGCCCCCAACCTGCTTGAGTCCGGGTTCCCATCAGACACCTCCCAGGACAGGCAGGGCTAGAGCTCACCAGCCATCTCTCAGAAGAGTTACTCTGTGGTAACTCTAAATCGTTCACTAAACATAGGTAGGTCCTTAAAGCTCCCACCACACACCAACATAAACGCAAAGTGTTAAATGCAAACCAAAATGTCAAAGGAGCCAAATAAAACATAGGCAAACATTTTTTGGCTCCAAGGGTGGTGAAAGAGGTATCTACCCATAAAGGCAAAGAGACTATGAAAGGAACAGTTTGACACATTTGATATATAAACTTTTCTAAAAGCTCCTTGACTGTAAAAACAGAACCACCATAAACAAAAGGAAAAGGTAAATGACAAAATGGAGGAAGATGCTGGCAAGCTGTGCCACCGCAATGTCAGCAACAAATGAACACCTGGGTAGAGAAGAGAACATAGGATGTGATTTAAGATTCATAAAACAAAAACTATATGAACATAAACATATACATGAAGATGTCTGGCCTTGCAAATACCATAATAAAACTAAAACAATGAAAATATTCTTGCCGATCAGCTGATAAAAGATTTTTAAAAATTATCCTTCTAGTGCTACCAAATGTGTGGCAAAGACAAGAAACGGTAAAGGAGAACAGCTTTTTCAGTGAGCAAATTGGTAATATACGGAAAAGCCGTTAAAAGCACATTATCTCTTCTGCTTCAGTAATTCTTACACAAATTTATCCTAAAGCAGGAAGAAAACACACAAACATTTCTGTACAAAGATTCACTAAAGCATTATGTACAAACGTGAAAACCAGAAAATCTCGATTTCCAATAAGGAACAACTGGTTTCATGAAGTGCTGCTCACAATACGGCATGTGAAGAAAACAGGATATAAACCAAAATATTACTGGTGCTTGTCTTCGGGCAGTGCAACCTCTGGTAACTTTTATTTTCACAAGTTTTATGACACACAGGTTAATTTTATAACCAGAAAAAATTTATCACAACATATTGCTTAATGAAAGCATTTATAAAACAGTAACACAGACCGTTGATTCCACATTTGCTGCTTAAAAATATATATGTATATAAAAATACTAAGATAACAAAATGTAAAACAACTCCATTTGAGTAGTGGAATTGTAAACTTTTATTCCTTTTCTAAATATCTTCTAATGAAAACATCACTTTTGTAAAATGAAACTATGTTAAGGGGGGAAAGTTTTGGCATGCTTGACCAGGAAGAGCCTCACACGAGGCTTGACCTCAACTAACTTGACCTGGGGCGCTGGGTCTACTTCCCATCCTAGTTTTCCTTCCTGTTTCTTCACTCTTCTCCCCAACCCCTCCCCAACCTGCTGTTTCTGCTGCTTAATTCTGAAAACCCCCAGAAACAGTTCAGGCTACCCTCACAGTCCAGGTGAGAGACACAGAAGGGCACTAAGGTGGTGGCACCAGGGTTGGAGGAAGAGGCTGGGCTGGAATTGGGAGGATCTTTCTCAGACGGAAGATTTTTAGACCCTAGTGGTGAAAGAGAAGGAGGAGCAGAGATTTCTATTCTGGACAGTGAGCTGGATGTGGTGGAGAATACGGGAGACGCAGGTGCAGATCAGTTGAGTTAGCACAGCCATGGTCCTGGGGGTGATGTCCGACAGGAAGTGAGGCATGTGGAAGGTGAAAGTTCAGGAAAGGCCTAGATTTGTGTGTGAAGAATGCAGGAGTGAGCAGTATAAAGACACGGAGTGGGTAAGGTTGGCCACGAGTGAGAGAAAAGCACAAAGCAGGCCCATGGCTACTAGAATCTTCGGGATTCTCCGTTAAGAGGTGAGAAATCTTTAAAGAGGTGGGGAGGCAGCAACCAGACTTCAGTGGCTGAAATAAATGAGTTAGGAGAGTGGAGGCAGCAAATACTTAGGTAAGTTCTACCACTTGGTGGTAGAAGAGGCCACAAACTGATGGTCGACCAGGTTTCTGTAAAATACTGAATTCGTTGTGAAGATTTACCATCAAGTAAAATTCTCATAAATCTGGATTTCCAGCTTTCCTCAAGAAATAAGAAGATCCAGCATCACTGGGTAGCTACTTCTGCACGGCAATAACCAGCAGGCATCAAACACAAGTTACTTGATAGCAGCAGTGCCCCACCAGTGCGAGTGGGGGCTCCAGCCCTTCTTGTCTGGCCCCTGGGGTAGAAGATGAGGAAATACTTCCCTTTGTGAATGAAAGTGTCCATTAATAAAACAGAGGCCAGCGTTTGCTCCAGAAGCCCCACATCTGCCCCTCTGAAGGCAAACCCTGGGACAAAAAGACTTCAATTAGGGATCCTGACTAGACTGGAAATGCCCACTTCCCAGCAAGAGACACGGAGCCACTGGCATCACACACGTAGGGGGCAGGTTACCCACTGTCCCAGGCTCAGCGGTGCTCGCAGGGCAGCTTCCCCTGGGGGAAGGCTGGCTGCTGGAGCCGGCTAAGGCTCCCCCAGCTGGGAATTTCCTGGCTCCGTTTCCTCCACTCTCAGCCACACTCCTTGAATTCCCACCAGATGGCAGGCAGCCTTTCCTTCTCTCCAGATTCACATGGTCCAGTCCCTTACCTGGGGAAGACAACTTGCTATTTTTTATGACTGTTACCCTTCTGTAGCAAGATCTGAAAGTCTATCAGTTTTGCTTTCCGTAAGTGAAATATTTGATGCTGCCTAAAATTAAAAAAAAAAAAAATTCCTTCTTCCCCTTATTATACAATTATGCGTTGTCAAAGAGTCATTAGCTAATTATCAGTTATTTCACATTGATTCCGATCCAAAGTGTGCTTGCACTAGACTGTGGCTTCACTATCGACTTAATTATCTGTACTACTGCCAAATACAAAATTATATAAAGATTTGGTAGTGTAAGCTAAGAACTAATTATAAGCAATTTCATTTTATTAAAGCTTGCTCACTGATCAAAGGCTGGAAAATAATATGACCTTCAAATGCTCAATGGCAGAGTTGGTTAAGACTTGATTTTCTCTTCCCTGTGTCGTACTGTCGAAGCTTCCTTCGCTAGAGATGGATCCACGGAGCCCAGGGGTCCGTTTCCATCCTAAGTGTAGCACTCGTGAAGAATCGAGATTGGTATGAAATCCCTGTGTCCTATCTTTGGACCTGAGGTCAAGTCCCTGTAAACAACCTTAGGGCAAGTCATCTAAGGCATTTCTGAGCTGCCACTTCTTTACAAAGCACACAGGGACTCCACGCCTCTTTTGCAGGGTTAAGTCAGACAACTGACATAGAGGACTGATAATTAGAATTGGTTCCCTTTTTATCCTCCCACTACACAGAAGTCTGGATTTCTGCTCTCGGTCAGAACGGCAGTCTATACTTGCACTGACACACTTGAGGTCTTGGCTTTTTCACCTGAGTCTCTTGATAGATGTTTTGAGCAGAAAGTGAAAACTCAAGAGAGACTAAGCAGCAGTGAGCCTACCCCTTGTTTATGGACTCTTCCAAGGGGCTTTAGTATTCCTCTCACTTCACTGCTGTTATCAGTTATGACTCTTGGAAGTGAGAATCCAGCACCTTTTGTATGACGAAGTCAAGCCTCAGTGAGAATGACTACCCTGTAAGTGAACTGGAATGTAGACTCGGGTCTGATGAACTGTGAAGTCTGTGACCTTCTCTGTTTTCCAGGCCCCTGCACTTTCTGGCCCACTCCGCCTTATCTCAGTTCCCTGGCTCCTAATCAGCACCTGTGATCCCCCGCTTCCCTGAAGACAGCCAGGCTGAGAGAGGGGCGGGGAAAAGGCTGCACCTCAGAGACCATTCAGAGGTGCAAGGCCTTCAGTCACAACATGGTCCCCTGCAGTAAAAGCAAAGCCTCCAAAAGGCAGCATTAGCCGTTCCAAAAGGCAGCATTAGCCGTTCCAACCAGCAATTTTAAAAAATACACTGCTGATGTAGTCATTTGGGTGAGTCACAGGAGAAGGTCTGAATGTCTTTGCAGAGCCGAGCAGGGACCCTCGGGCACGTGTGTGAGGCCCCACTGCTCACAGGGTGAGCCTCCGCAGGCTTCCTTAATACGGCGCTGGCACAAGCACCGAGAGGTTTGTACCCGGAAGCATGAGATGGTTCAAGACCATCAACACCCTGCTCCAGGAAGCAGAGGCCAATCGATCCTCACTAGTAAGCCTCCTCTGGGTTTTTATTGGGCTTAATGCCCATTCAGCAAACTGATTCTCCTGAGTGCCAACTTCTCCAAGAGCTGTGGCTGTGAAAGTGTTGCACCTTTGAGACTTTCCTTCTGTCAGAGCACTCCTTAGGAATGCTGAAAGCAGCTTCTTTCTTAAGGCTCTATTATTCTTCCTGCGACACAAATAGTAGTTTTGGAAAACTTACTATGTACAATCATGAAACATCCCCCTCTGGCACCCCCAACTAGAGACCAATAAAAAGTTGATACAAAGGACTAACACAGCCTGGGTCCATTTTAGAGTAGTAAGATAGGTGGAAAGAAAAAAAATTTTTATATCATCTGGGACCATAAAGAAACATAAAAAGGTTGAAAACTTATGCCCAGACCACAGGGTGGTGAGTTTTTCCTTCTTTCTTTCATCTCTCTAAGTTTTTTTAACGTAAAAATGTACTTGCTTACATAAAAACACTTATCTGAGTAGTGACTGGCTATTTCAAGAAAATACCAAGGACACAATTTTATCCACGCCCACCGTGAAGCTGATTAAAAAAAAAGCCACATACGCCCTCGTGTGGCTGCAGTGGAAAACACCTGGATTTAAGTAAGAAGGAGGGGCTTCTTTTAGGAGGCCTAGAATTTTCTAAAGGCCTTTGCATCTTTTCCACCCCTTGCAATTTTACTACACGTCAGAGCTTAGAAGCTGGTGTACTCAAATGGTAAGCTTTGACAGGTTTCATGATTTTAAAAATACATACTAAAATTTTAAGTATATATCACGCACACACTCCCTTAAGACTAGCTGAAACTCCACCGCAGAGATACAGACCCTGTGAGGACAAGCAGTGATGCTCTGGTGTGTGAATAGCTGGGCAAGGATGTGGGGTGAAGGAACCCACTGCTGGAAGCAAATCAGATTCCAAAGAACAAAAGCAGCTTATTCCCCTCCTTGGAAAACAAGTCCTGCTTCTGTTCCCACTTTGGTTATAAAGAGATCAGACGCCCAGGCCAGGGACCAGAAAAGAATTTAAGATAATACCACAAAGACTGAATTTCATACCAATCCATCAACATGAACTTGACCTCCAGACACTTAGGCAGTTATCACTCAACATTATGACACACAGGTCAGTAATCTATTTCTTAAAAAAAAAAAAATTTCATCTTCCCCTTTTATCAGAGGTATAGGCTACCCCATATCACACAATTATAAAATGTATGTGTAAGTGTAAGGATTTTTAAATGTCTTTAAAAAATGTTTCAATGTTCTCTCATTAGATGGAAATAAACTGTTCTTCTCAGAGAAGGAACTGAAGACACACCAATGCAAAAGCAGCACTCACAGTTCCAGCAGTGGAAGCCTCTCTCGCCACATGCTTCTTAAATTCTAAGAGCATTAAACTATAAAACATCTTCGATTGCACCAAGCCTCAAACCTGGTGCACCGAACATACACAGACATAAGATACCTCTTTTGTGCTTCCAGGTCCACAGAGGATTCTCTGGGAATCTCTAAGTACTAGACTTAACAAAGGCTAATACTGTGGCTGAAATACATCGTGAGCAAGTGAGGAGGATAAATAATACACCCCTGTGACAACACGGAGGAAAAAAGCATAAAGTGAATATACAGAATGAACACAACCAAAGTTGAACCCCACACACTCACACACCCCATCTACAGAGAGAGATTAGTGACTGGAAGAAAACACTGAAATACCAACAGTGGCTATGCTCCCGAAGGCTGAGACGAGGGGTGACTGAAGCTGTTTCCTCCGTCCATCTTTCCAAATCCTTAATGAGCATGTACTACTCCTTTACAGTGAAACAAACAGGCAGACAGTGACGGCTTTACTGCGTGAAGAGTTGTTACCTAACTCACTTATCCTCAAATTTGACCAAGATAGAAACTAGGCTTGGGTCCAGCATATGACTCCAATGTGTCATGAGAGGCGAGGAGAGCAGGATGGTGTGGGTGGATGGAGGAGATGGCTGGCCCACCGGAATCCAAGGCCCTGTGCTGAACCTTGGACTCTGTGGGACCCTGGGCATTAAGTTCCCTTTTCCTGTCAAAGGCTAACCAGCATAGCGGTTCCTAATCCCCAGTTGAGTTAGTAGCTCCTCTCTCTAAGTCAGGGACACTTCTCTCCAGGAAAAAACCCAAACATGTCCACAGAGCCTTTGGAAATAACCCAGGAGGCTCTGGGTTCTCCAGAGGTCCACGGACCAGCTTAGAACACTGGCTGGTTCGTATGTTCTCTCCGGCAGCTCTGTCTCCACTGCCACAGGGAGGTATGATATGGTCCTATTTCTGTTTCCAGTATCTTTGCTGAAGGACTGGTCTAGCTGCTGCCAAAGTATGCCAAGGTCATCAGTTTTATGCCCCAACCAACAGCCACCTTTCAAAAGTGTGTCTTAACTACTCCGCTGCAGTCTTCTTTGCAGACAGTGAGAAGCAATGGCACCGTACTCAAAAATTTCAGGATACATAGAACCCTCAGCTGCTGGTATAAAATCAAGCAGTGAAAGTCAAGCACAGCAGAGGGTAACTGAGACACCAAGAGGACAAAAAAGAGATGCCTTTCCCAGAGGTATTCCTGCTGAGCCCTGGCAGCACAATTAGGAAACATGTTTTAAGAACACAGTTACCCTGGCCTCAGAATTCTCCAATGGTAACAGGTAAACACAAAAGGGATTACAAACGAACTCCCGTGCCCAAACCATCTTTGATGAGCGATAACTTATCTGCCAATAGATGAGACTTTCTTAAGCAACTTACTACATGTAAGTATATCTTGCTCCATTTCTCATTTCCATCACCAATCACTTATCCATTCAAAGCCAAGAGAGTATCTTCCCCAACCCCAGGATTCAAACAGGACTGACAGTTTTCAATTCTGAATACTCTTATATTAGCTCCACTTCAAAAGTCAAAACAAATTAAAAAAATCCACACCAGTCAAACTGCTACAAAACAGTTCTTTAAACAGGTTGGAGGGACGAGTATGGCTTCATTCTGCTGCATTGCAGTTATATCTGGCAGTTCTGCTTACCTAATTCTGTTTCTGAAACAAGCAACATCCAAAACAGACAAGAGTCAGGAATGTGCCGATTGTCTCCGACGTTTCCAGGCGCTCCCTGATCAGGCCTTCTTCCTGGCATTACTGAGCTTTCTTTCCCTGACTCTCAAAGGCTAGTTCCTTTCTCAGGACTGACACAGGGGTCATCAATCATATGTACCCAAAGTTTTTAGGCTTGAAAGTGACTTTAGAAGAGGGTATAGGGCATTCCACCCTGGTATACCACCTCCATGGGGTGGAGGGGGAGGAGGGCAGGGGTGAGAAAGTCACTCCTTCTCAGGAAGCAACCAAGGCTGTCACAGAAGGCAGGATGCACTGTTAAGTTCTGACAGGATCAGACTGCAAAAATAATCCTTTTGGCCTCAGAAAACCAGTCTGAAGCCAAGGTGATCAGCTTAGTGAAGTAATCAAAGTCACTCAGTTGTGTCTGACTCTTGCGACCTCATGGACTGCAGACCGCAAGGTTCCTCTGTCCATGGGATTCTCCAGGCAAGAATACTGGAGTGGGTTGCCATTTCCTTCTCCAAAGGTGATCAGCTTCAGTCAGGTTTAAATCCCTTATGAGTTTACCGATGGCATTTTGTTGATGCTGATCACAATTCTTTCTCTGAACTACCATACTACAATGCCCTGTAATTTTTTTTTTTTTAAAGGAGGCAGGTGTTTAAAAATGGACTCATTTGTTGGTTTTTTAAGACAATTCCACATAATATTACTAGTGGACTAAAGATGAAATTCAGCTTGCCACCCCCCCTACCCCAGGCCACTCTTCAAAGCAAGCTGCTTTATAGAACTTTCCCAACTGTGTGAGAATTTTTCGAGTTAACTAGCAACAAGCCTGAAAATTTGGTTACGTATATAAGTACAAAGCTGGTTCATCAAATCCCTGTTCTGGCCCTCAACCCAGTGCATTTCAACTAAGGCGTCATCTACTTCCTTCTTAATGTTTATCAGACACTTGAATAAGTAACGTCCAGCCACTCCTTGGAGATGGTTCCCTTTTTCGGACCCTGGGCTGCTGAAGGGCTCAGGAGCCTCGTGGTCCTGGGCTCCATTACTAGAGCCTTTGCAACCTTCTGGAACCTCCACGTCCCCCTTTTCCTCACTCCTTTCATCTTCCGTGGGTTCCGGGTTTTCCTCCTGGGAAAGCGAGTCCTGGCTGGGGCCGTGGCCGCCCACAGTGGCAGACTCTCCTTCCAGTGGAGCAGGGGTCCCCAGGGCACTCTCCTGGGGGCCCTGGGCAACATCCTGGCTACTGCCAGACTCTTTGGGGGGAGACTTTTTCTCTTCCAAGGCTTCGATCACATCCTTGGGTGCCAGGGGCACTTCTCTCAGTTGTCTCACTCGGTCTCTTTTCTTCCTCCTTAAGTGAATCCAAGAGTTTTCTATGGCCGTTAGGAAAAGGCTGATTTCCTCCTTTCCACAGGGAACTCGTTTATGCTGGACCTGTTTGGAGGAAAAACAATTTTATAGATCACTTTTCTCCTCTGAAAACTCCTTTTTTAAAAAAAAGAAAAAAGATTATTTGTAAGTACTTCTTCAATGTGCTTATCAACCAGATACCTTTAGATCAGTGAGGATTTTTTCAATCCATGTCGTCACAACCACGATGCCTTCCACTGTCTCAGGGCCCAGAGATGATGCTTTGAGGGCTAGTTCTTTCATCACAGACCCCAGGACTACAAACGTAATGGGCTTCCTTGGCTTCTCTAGTTTTCTTCGCTTACTGGGTGGTGACTGAAAGAAAAAGAGGGCATGGGAGAATAGGGGAAGGTCATCCAAATAATCAAATTTCATGCATTATAATGAATTTAGCTGGGGGAATCTCCATGACCTTTGCTACCAACTGCAGAGCCCTAAAAAAGAACACAGGCCTTGGCACGTTTATTTTTAATACTTAAAACAACTGTGCCAAATGGGTTTACCATCTCCCCATTTTATAGACGGGAAAAACTAAGATACAGAGCAGCAATGGAATCTGCTTGAGGTCACATGGTTGGTATTTGTAAAGTTAGGATTTGAATCCCAAACCCAGGTATTTTCTGCCTGTGTTCTATCAGTATGTAACTCCTCTGATTATTAAATGTCCTTCATCTACCTGCTATGCCCAAAACAGGCCTGTGCAACTATTTCTTTCAAGGCAACTCAAGGACCCCAAGGGCACTGTGTTCCTATTAAAAAAAAAAAAATGCATGGCTTAAAATCACCATCACGGAGCCCAAGTTGATACGTGCTGAGACTTGCTGAAAGAGAGCAGCTGGTGAGTGGCAGTTTTTGAGAACGACCAGGGCACCAGGATCGCACGGGCGGAAGAAGATGCTGAATCCAGGCACGTTAGGTCAAGCCAGTGCCCACCGATGCACTGCCTCTAGGCTGGGGAAGGGACACTAGCGCCCACGAGGACGGTGGATTTGAAAGCTGATTCCACGTAGCTCAAGACTGTCCTCTTCCTTTAAATTTCAAGCTTGGAAAGTGAATGACACTCTTACCACTAGAGGGACTCAAGTTCCATTTTAAAAACCAAATGACACTGCTGTATTTAAAGCTGATTTCTTTCAAGTAACAGGTTGCCTCCCCCTGCTTTTTTTCCAGTTAGACTCTTAGCTAAGATCAGATAAATTATGGACACTTTAAGAGACTGACTTGTAGACAAATTTTATCAAAATTTGAAAAAGAATTTAAGCTAATTCCAAAGTTAGGATCAAAATGAGCAGGATTGTAAGAAAAGCTCAAAAAGAGAGAATACCCAGTCAGCTCTGAAGATCTTTTCCTAAGAGGCATTTGATAACTATGTGGCTGTGAACCAGCGATAGAGCAGGTAAGTACACACACAGTGAGGCCCAGTTACTGGGTGAGGCCTTGCAGGGACGAACTAGCAACCCCCTGCCCCCATACACACAAGAAAATAGCCCGTTTATTCTATGCTAGAACACTTTTAGATGGTATTTCCTAGAAACAATCAACATTTTCTCTTTATACCAGATATTAACTAATAAAAAAAGGAAGTTAAAGAATAGAAAACAAGCTTAGAAGAAAAGGACCAAAAACAAAGGGTGTGTGTATGAATAAGAAACCTGCTCTTGAAAAATGAACAGCAGACTCTAAGCCCTTAAGTCTGAACTTGCTCAATTAATGTTTCAGGCAAGATGGGACAAATTCATATGGGCACCAAGACAGCAGCATTGTTATTACCCAATCGCCCAGCAAGAAACACAACTTCTCCAGTTACTGAGAGCCTAAACTTTGCACTGAGGAGCTTGATATATGATTATTAAGCTGGGGGTGAAAAAAGATGGTGGTATGTAGGAGGAGGATGGGAGACAAGAATCAAATTATTCTTTCCACTTCCTGACATCCAAAGCTGTTACCATGGAAAGGTCACTGTTGCAGGGCCATCCCCGACAGCACACCAAAGGTCATCTACAAATATGGCTGGAAGGATAGTGCCTCAACTCTCTTTGGGACAGAGGCGGGAATCATTTGTGCGCACAAATTCCAACCAGCAACGTGGAGATATTGCTGTGTCTGTCATTTCCTGCAATAGTCTCCTCCAAAAGTAAGAATGGGCTTTTCTAGAACTTAAAGGAGAGAAATGCACCCTCATCAAACTTAACAAGAGCTCTCTCAAGGACCCACTTTCAGAAACAGCAAAACAGACAGCTTGTTGCCTTGTTATACCAGAACAAAAATGAAAATTTATCCATCTCATATATGGCTTTGCATTCTGGCTCCAATGTACCATATATAATGGTCAATCAACAAATCTGGTATTTCTGAAGATTTTTAGTGAATTGTTTTCACTCTCTCCCACACACATTCTCAGGATTTAGTTTTACTCTTGGCCATGTCTCACAGCTGTCCCCCAACCAGGGATTGAACCTGCACTTTTGGCAGTGAAAGCGCAGATTCCTAACCACTTGGCCACCAGGGAATTCCATAGTTTTATTATAGAAACTAAGTAAGCACTCAAGAGACAGATAATTTATACTTTAGAAACTCTAAAAGCTTTTAAATGATTAAAGATTAACTTAAGTCTGGCTTAGAGCAATCATTCCTCATCCTTTCTTGCTCATACTGAAAATTCTCAGTAGACAGGGCCAGAGTAAAATACAGGAGCAAGTCCTAATAAATTAATAGTTAAATTCAACCTCACAGGTTCAAGAGCAGGTAGTTTTATACCCTGTCACAACACTATTAAATAGAAGCTGTCTGTTTTTCCCCAACTGAGATGATCTTAATTTGCTAATATGCTTTTAAATCTCAAACCACATATATTTTCAATGAAGAGTGCTATACTCAAACTGTCATAGTTTAGAAGACAAAGTAACAATTTAACACTTTAAAGCATAATTTTTGAAACTCAATAATGGTTAATTCAGTTTAATGTAAAAAACTAGAAGGTGAATTTACAACTGATTTTGGGTTAGAAGATGAACTACTATATCACCCAGCTGAAATTACAATGTGAAAGAAGTTTGGTGGGGAGTTGTAAATTCTGCAGAGAACACCGGCTTTGTATATTTTACACTGCAAGGATTCAATGAATAATCATCAATATGGGAGGAGCTTCAAGTGTTACCACTCTGAAACCATGAATTGGACAGAAATAGTTCTTACATTTTTAAAATATGCTTTACCTAGCAGAGCTGTCTTTTTTTTTTCTTTTAAAATATTTATATGGCTGCACATGTCTTAGTTGTAACATGCGAATTCAGCATGTGGGATCGAGTTCCCTGACCAGGGATCAAACTAAGGCCCCGTGCATCGGGAGTGCGGAGTCTTAAGAGCTGTCTTTAAATTGCTTAAATCTTCACTCTTCCGTTAATTTCTAGACCTCAGTGGTGCAACCAGTCAGAAGACTTTCAAATCAGGTGTAACCTGATACAAATCTGTAAGCATTCCCATTCTGCTGAAGCTCTGCTGCTAACTGCGGCTAAGGTAGAACACAGACCTCCCTCATATCTGCAGGACAAGAAGAGGGCCATTCACTGAGATCCGCTGAGCATGAAGCCAGCGGATAAGACAGAGCAGCTTCCAGAATGGTCTTGAGGGGAAAGGCGTGCTGCTGCTCACCCCATGGGGGTCTTCCCTGCTCGGCTACATTCTGAATGGCTACCGCTCCAGGTCCTCCAGAACAAGCCGAGTGTCTGTGAGCTGTCACTCAGCACAGGCTACTGTTTATGGAAAAACAAAGCCAAGGGGCCAGCACTGACACCTGGCTGGAATACACACAAGAAGCCCGCTGGGATGGACAGTCAGATCATCTTGCCTTTTCCTATGTGTATCAGCCCTGCTGCCATGAAGTGGACTAAGTATTTTGCTCTCTAAAAGTGTGGCTTCTTTATTAACAGCCCAGTGGCATTTCTGTTGTTGTCTAATTTGACTGGTTGCTGTTTTTAAATGTCCTATAATCATTCCTAGATATATGTAAAAACAATACAAAGTAAAAAAAAAAGGGAAAAAGTTTATGTAGAATGCTACCTATCTAAGAAAGTAACTGTGTATTTTCTTATATTAAAACAACCAACTCCACTAAAAACAATGGGAGGATAAATCAGAAAATCATTTAAATAGTACCCCAAGGAGAAGAGGAATTGATTGGGGTGAAAGGGACAAGAGAATGAAGCTAGACTTCTAACAGTATCCTTTTTGAGATTTGATTTTGAAACCACGTATGAGTATCTTTTACAATTACCAAACAAAACTAAATAGCACATATAAAAAAAGACAATCCCTAAAAATACAAAGTAAAATGAAACACCTTTTGTAAATAAATACGAAAATAGTTATAGATGAAATAATACACTCTAAGATTTGCTTTAGAATCATCAGGGCAGCTCAACATTACTGGGACATCAAATACAGAGGCAGTGAGAAGGAATGGTGAGAAATGATAATACAATATATTTTACTGAGCACCTACTATATATATCAGGCACTGTGTTATGTACATTTAATCTTCAAAACCTGATGTGGTAGGTACTATCAGTAACCCCCAACTTACAGATGAAGAAACAAAAACTTAGAGAAGTAACCGGCTCAACCTAAAGATAGACAGTTTCTATACACTCTGCAATAGTTTTAGGGTAATCCACCACGCCACCGTTAAACAAAATACCAGAACAAACTATGTCAGAAATAAGTTCATGCAGAATACAAATGACTGAAAGAGATAAATCTAGGGATGTCCCTGGTGGTCCAGTAGCTAAGGTTCTGTGCTGCCAATGCAGGAGGCCGCGGTTCAATCACTGGTCAGGGAACTAGATCCCGCACGCAGCAACTAAGATCCTGAATGCTGCAACTAAAGATCCTGCATACCGCAATCAAGACCAGCACAGACAAATAAATAAATGTATATAAAGAGAGGTCCAGAGAGATGTCTATGGGCTGCATGGTTAAGAAGACTTTATGCAGAAGTTGGAATTGAACTGGGCTGCAGTGAAGGGAAGTCCACAGAAAGGATCGGACAGGAGAAAGCCTGTGAGCAAAGGCTGTAATGACAGTCAGCAATGACCTTGGCATCATGAGAAGACTGCAACTTCTAATACCATAGAAGGCAGCACAATCAGGAAAACAGGGAGTGATTAGGATGGAAGGGAAGTCAAAGACAGATTTGGGAGGAATAAGGAGCCACTGAGGAGCCATCCTTTCTTTGAAAGGTGAGCTCAGGATGAATCCAGGTGACCGTTACATGAAAGGTGGCTGGGATGGGTTTACAGCAAGGTGCTGAGGGGCTGCTGAGTAGGTAATACCTGGTTAGACTGGAACAAAGGGCAGTCCTTGGGCAGCACAGTGACTTCGAGCTTAGGCTGTGAAATTAGACTAAACAAGGCCTCAACTTGACTTTTTAGTCTCCAATTTCGTCATCTAAAAAGTGGGGATAATACCACCCACTTGATTATTGTCAGGATTGAATAAAATAACATAATGTGTGTGAAGCATTCAGATCACAACAAAGACTATCTCTGGTGCTTGAAATCTACTATACCGATTAACATTATGCTTGCAATGCTGTTCCTTAGTAGAAGTTCTACATCATATTCCTTTAACACTCAACAAATACACTATGCACCAACTATGAGTCAGACATGGACAATTCCTCCTCCATGAAGTCCTCCCAGACTGAACCATTTTCTTTTCTGAATGGCCTAATTCTCCACCATTCTGGTTCCTACCATTCATTTCAGTACTGACTCATATGAACTTTTCTTTCCATACTTCTCTTTCATAAAACTAATCATTGTAAGCGATAGGAAATGGTACCTTATTTCTTTGGTATTATCACAATGAACGTCACAATAAGAAAAGTAACAAGAGAAGGAGTCTTAGCTTTGGTTTTGCTAAACAGCTCAGATCCCTAACCATCACATCTGTTTTAGAGCATAATTTATAGTCTGGTATAGTACTGTCCTTCCCACCCCCGCCCTCTGCCACACTGAGCAGCTTATGGGATCTTAGTTCCCCAAGAGAGGACTGAACCAGCACCCTCAGCAGTGAAAACATAGAGTCATAAACATTGGACTGCCAGAAAATCCCCTCTAACCATGTCTTAACAGAAGCATTCCCTCAATAAATAAAATCAATATATAATACTGACAAAAGCAGATCAGAGATCTGCTGATGAGATCTCTAAAATGAGAGAGAGCCCCAAAGTACCACCCTGAAACCTGTCTCCAAGTGTCATCCCCTGAGCACCTACACGGAATCCCCCCTCTATCTGGAGTTAGTTTGAAAACATGTGGACTAGGAAGTGGAGCACTGTCAGAAGAACCCCATTCTGACAATAACAAGGCTACCTAATTAATTTGACCCCTTCCCTCCATCTGTTCTCCAGAAAGCCCTCTAGTTATGACTCCCTGGACAAGAAAGACCCAGGCTCAGAGGAAATGTGTTGAACAGAGGGGGCTCATTTTTAAAACCAGAGTTCCTGGGCAATGCTCAGACCAAGAGTACATACCATTTACTAGAGTCACATTATTTCCCCTTTTTCTTTTGACAAGGGTCAAACTTCTGAAAGCAAAGCAAAGCTAAAATAATGACTTGAGCAATGCAAGAAGCTCGGACAAAGAGGCATTCTAAATGGCTTGTTAAAATTCTGTAAGGAACAATCCTTATGATATGTTTCCTTATATTTGTCATCAGTCGGAAATGAACAGACACAATTTTATCAACACTAGGACTCGTCTTTTGGCTGTTAAAATAAATCCAAACAAGAGGAATGGGCTTAGTGTGGGCACTTGAATCAGCAGCAAATTAGAATTTTTCAGCATTCAGCATCAACAGAAGCAAGCCAGTAGGCCTGAGATAAGTGAAAACAGAAGTTGCCATAGTAACTTGCACATTTACCCTAAAAAGGCGGGAATGGGGGTGGGGCGGGGAAGTAGGTCAATGTTTCTGCTTAACCAGCTCCAGTCCTTGGCTTCCTCTCCTCACCTAAAGCAGCATGCTCCTCAACAGGAGCAAGAGGAGAGAATGAGGTGACCACTTCAAAAAGCAGGGAGCAGGGAGAGGTCCAGGTAGCGAGAAGGAGAACCAAGAGGGCAGCCCACTGAAGCCCTCCCGAGTGCCCTGGGACCCCTGGGAGAGCAGCTGCTGATCGCGGGCACCAGTGCTAAGAAACGGTTGCTGGGCTACCACAAATCAGAAATTGCCGTTTTCCCTGTAGCAATTTAAGTGCACCTAATGGAGCACTTGGGAATGCGTTATTAGCAGCTTTGGGTTGGGGGCAGCGGTGTGGAGGGGTGAGTACTCTGGCGTGTCAGAAGCCTGGGGCCCTTAGCAAGAGGCAGTCTTTCATGGCTGAAACTATGAACAGGGCTCGAGGATGACCTAAAAGACAGGGAGGGGGGGAGGGAGGAAGGCTTAGCTGATTCCTTTTCAAAGTAAGCTGGTTTTACTACCACAGAAACACAGTGCTCTTTGATACTCTGATCTGAAATAGCTGTTAATCCAAGAGGGCAAGGGTGTCGCTGGTCCCTGAGATGGCCTGGAGGGTGCCAGAGCTCATTATCAGCTCTTCTGCCTGCGGTGCCAACAAGTGCGGAAAGCAGGTTCAACAGAAAGCGCTCGGAAACAGGTGCAGTTCCATTTTCCTGCAGCTGTTAGTGTCTGCATAGGGATAAGCTAGGGCATTACTAACAATTTTAACCATTTGGTGGGAAAGCCCTGGTATTCTTATTCTAGAGGATGACAGAAAGGATAATCCCTTAGGGAGGTCAAAAAAAGCACAATCATCTTTGGTAATCAGTGAGTATTTCAAACACTAACCTCTGGACACCCTACTGCAAGGCACAGAGGCAAGTCTGGACTTCCATCAGACAAGCCATTCAGACTTGACTGGGAAAACTTATTTCAATCCAGCAGCACACTTAGCTGCAGAGTACAGGAAGGGAAAGCTCAGTTTCAAATCTGAGCTCATGTATTCAGAAACATCTGCAAATGGTCCCCTCATACTTCCACACATCTCTACTCCTCTGCCCTACAGGAGAAGGAAAGAGGCTCACAGTTACAGCAACACTTAAGAGACTCGGGAGACAAAGCGTGGCCAAGACCTTGGGAGAGGAACACCCAGGACAAACCTATGGTGTGGACAGGGGACTGGAGACAGTGAACAAGACCAGGTATGAGGCCTCCATAGATACTGTGGGCAGCAGCAGTTCAAGCTGAGCAACGTGTGCATGAACGTTAAGGCGGACCACTCCAGGCAACAAGAAGTCAATCCTTCTTCCAGGGGAAAAGTGAGAACAAACAGATGCTATCCTATTACCTACCACCTCTTACGTAGCCTAGAAAAATTATTCCGGCTAACCAGTTCAGAAACATTTTTTTTTTGCATATAGTAGCAAGCACAGAGGACAACGAGAATTTTGTGGATCATAAAATTACAGAAGAATGTTCACGATCAACCACATGCAAAGTAGACAAAATAGGCTAATGAACTATATCACCCAGCTTCAAAACTCATCAATATTCCAGTGCTCATCTGAAAGTCAAGACAGGACCCTTTACTCGAATAATCTCTGAGTTTTACATATCAAAAAGCCTGCAATCCCAAATGGCAATTTCTACATCTACAGGAACCCTAGGAGACAGCTACTCTAGGAAAACAGCAGTGATAAAAGAGAACAGACTTCAATTTCAATTCTTCAGGAATGTCCAACAGAAAAATCATACCCACAAGGTGTTTGTATTTGAATTTTTTAATTGCTAAAAGCTGCATTTCCAACTCATTTACGTTTCCTGATTCAGAATCACTGAGTTGCACAGATTCAGAGAAGAAGGTTTTATGGTCACCACAGACAGCCTTCCAGGACTGTGCCTGGTTTACAACCATTCTCCATTGTGATGTAAGCATTTGGGGCAAACTTCAGGGAAACAAGACAGTACAGATTTAATTGATTTATGACCTACTAAAACCCACCATGTACTGGATTTCAGCAAAGCTAAAGGAAGGTCTCAACTTACTGGTACTGTTACGTCATCATAAAAACTCCAAGCCAAAGCCCATCTCATTGTCCGACCCTGGCAGAATTCAGTATAGGTGACTTTAGGAACCTGAAACCAAAAAACACAGCATCGAATCATTCTATTAGTTCCACTAATATGTTTCTGCCTGCTGCCTCATTTTAAATTATAGGTTGGTCTTTCTTTTTATCAGTTAACAAAGGCTACCATCCAAAAACAGCTATGCCCAGCTGCCTAACAACCAATGAGTAAATTATTGTTGCTCAGTTGCCCAGTCGTGTCCGACTCTGCGGCCCCATGGACTGCAGCACGCCAGGCCCCCCTGTCCCTCACCATCTCCTGGAGTTTGCCCAAGTTCATGTTCACTGCATCAGTGATGCCGTCCAGCCCTCTCAACAAAGTTGCAGGCGTTTTTCTTCCCATGAAACATGGGAGACAATTTATAGTTCCGGCTTCAAGGTTAGATATATGAAACACTCAGAATGTAGCCCTTCAGAGAACTACCGGTAAAATGATTCAAACGTTCTTTTGTTGTCTTTTTTTAGGGAAGAGAGCCTGAAAAGCCTGGCTAGACACAGCTATGTAGTCTCCATTTTAAGGCCTTAAGAAAAAAAAAAAAAGGCCTTATTTTAAAGATTTGCAAAAAGTCCCTATTAGCCCCAAAATTACATCATTAAAAAAACTAAAGCAATGGACAAGCAAAAATAAACAAAAAACACATTTAGGGTTTTTTGGTATACAGAAAAATTCTATACTTCAAGTGTTCTATAACATCAAAAATGGTTCACACCGGAATAGTAATGACAAAGCCTTACCCCTTGTATGCGAAGTTCTTCCTTCAGAGGAGCCAGGCTGCATTTCTTTCCCAGCATACAGCTATACCATCTGGGGGAAAAAAAAAAAGCAGCCAAGTCAAACACTGTTTATGTGGTTACATTTTTAAACCAAGCATTACTCAAGCCAACAAGATGAGAAGAGTAGCAAATAGATACTGAGTCAAGTTATAAATGACAAAAACAAGAATTGCATATAGTGTATTTAGGCAGAGAATAAATCTAGAGAAGGAAAACATACCCACAGCAACTTAAACAAAAAGTCACTTAGTTTCTCCAATTATTTCAGGGCTATATTTATGTAGAAAGAGAGAGGGGTATCACTTATAATGCTCAGAATGAAGGCCATTCAGCTCTGGGACAGAAATTAGTTAATAAATAACAAAAACAAGGATACACACCCCCCTACAACATATTAAGACAAACTGTAAAATCTAGCATGACCTGTACTTTGAGATATGCAATCACCTGCAAATAACTTAAGAATATATATTGCACTAAAGTTTCAACAGAACATGAAATCAGTTTTCTCTATAGCAAATACAAATTCAAGAGAGGGAGTATGAAGATGAAGCAAACTGGTTAAAACATAAAAGGACAGACTTTATCTCTTCTGATTATTCTAAAAAGTTTGCAAAGTATAAAATTTATACAGAGCTTCTGCTTCAGGCTATGACAGATTAATTAGTAAAAAAATTGCCAAAAGGAAACTGGACAAAATATATGAAAAGATTTTTCAGAACTGGACAACTGCAGTGAAGACCTATGATCTCAGAGAGGAAAACAAGGTGAGTCCCACAACTGCCAGAGCTTACTGCCTGGAGGAAATTTCCAAGCTGCAATGCAGNGGGAGAACGGGGGCGGGTGGAGGCTGGGGAAAGAATTCTCAGAAAACAGTAAGCTAACAACTCCTGGATTCCAGACAGCAAGGACTTAGTTTTGTGGTTAGACAGCTAGTTTGTGGTTCTACTATCTACAGCAGAAAGCCCTTGTTAAAAAAAAAAGCGGCAAGTAGAAGAATCCTGAAAAGGATGCTGCTTTTAAGGGGGCGAGAGGCTGTAAGACATGAAAATTACAATATCTCAAATAAAAAATTCACTGGATTGGATTAACAGCATATTAGACTCTGCAAAAGAAAAGATGTATGAACTTGAAGTCACAGAAAAAAAAAAAAAATCTGAAATAAAGCACAGAGGGGAAAAAAAGAAAAAGATGAAAAAAATAACACAGCACCAGTGACCAATGGGACAGTATCAAGCTGTACACATAATTTGAGTTTCAAAAAAGAGACAAAAGGGGGACAAAAAGTATTTGAAAAAAAAGATAAAAATTTTTCCCAAACTGATAAAAACTATAAACATATATAAGTTCAATGAACTTCACAATTAGAAACATAAAATAAAACCATATTATATATTTAAAATACATAACCAACAAGGACCCACTGCATAGCACAAAGACCTTTGCTCAATACTCTGTAACAACCTAAACGGGAAAAGAATTTAAAAGAATAGATATGTATAATGGAATCTCTTTGCTGCACACATGAAACTAACACATCACTGTTAATCAACTATAAAATATAAAATAAAAATTAAACCAAACCAAACCACATTCATAATCAAAGTGCCAAAAATCAGAGATAAAAAGGAAATCTTAAAATCAGGGAGAGGGTAGAGGCTTTTTGTTCAAAAGAAGAAAGATAAACATAAATATTTAATATCAACCTCTCATCAGAAGTAATGCAAACCAGAAGACAACAGAACAACATCTTTAAAGGACAGAAAGGAGGAACTCCCTGGTGGTCCAGTGGTTAGGACTCCATACTCTCACTGCCAAGGGCCCAAGGTTCAATCCTCGGTTGGGGAACTAAGATCCCATAAGCCATGTAAGAAGCAGCAAGTCACCACTTTGTCTTAACAAGAGCTGAACAAACTAAAAATCAACTCTTCTTAAATCCATGACAGAAGTACTCAGAGGGCCTCTAAAATTGGAGATAGGCAGACAAATACAAAGAAGCAACAACTTACTAAAGCAGAAACCCATCACCAAACATCTCCATGGGAACAACCAGTGCTGAGGTAGAGAAACCTGCACTGAAACTGACAATTTGCCAGAGACTCAGAAATAAAAACTCCAGGGGTACCAACTCATCAGGGACCCCATGCTTTTGTAAATATTATCTGAGAGCTTGACCAGGTTCTTACAGTGAGTAAAAGGAAAAATTCCCTTACGCTTCTGGCTGGGGGAGAGGAAAAGGAACCATTTTGAATTAGACTAGGGCATCCTGTTCTTAAAAAAGTCTGCCCCAAGGAGAAACCAATGAGCCAGAGCCTGACCTCTTGGGGTTTTATCAGATCCTGACTGACCCAGAGAAGGGATATCATCCAACTCCAGCATACTCTAGGCATCCTTTCCCACCAAAGCAGGGGGAAAAACTGAGAAGCATGTGTGTAGATCACAACCCAGAGGTACAGGGTCACTGAAGGACTAAAACCTACTCAGGGGACTACAGAATGCTGTGGCATTACTAAAGACCTATAAGAGAAGTTCCTTTGACCAAGGACATCATGTCTTCCTATTTTAATTATAAAACATACTAAAAGGCAAAAAAAAAACTCCAACAGTCTGACAGGCAGAGAAACCATCAGAACCAGACATGGCAAGGATATTGGGTGTTATCAAACTAGAAATATAATAACTATGATTAAGATGCTAAGGGCCCTAATGGCTAAAGTAGACAGCATGTAAGAACAGATGCATAATGTAAGCAGACAGAAGGAGATTCTAAGAACCAAAGAAAAATGAAAGAGATCAAAAACGCTGTAATGGAAAGGAACAACGCCTTTGATGGGCTGATTAGTAGATTAGACACAGCTGAGGAAAGACTTTAGTCTGGGGATACCTCAATAGAAACTGCCAAAAGTGAAAAACAGAGAGAAAAAACCAACCAGAATATAATATTCAGGAACTGTGGGACAACTACAAAAGATGTCAAATCTGTGTAATGGAAATCTAGAAGGAAAAGAGAGAGAAAAGAACAGAAGAAATACCTGAAACAATAACGACTGAGAATTTCCCCAAATTAATTCAGTTAGATACTGAACCACAGATCCAGAAAGCTAACAGAACACTGAGCAGAAAAAAATACTCAGAAACTGCATCTAGGTCTATGACTTTTAATAAAATCAAAGATCTAAAAAAAATCCTCAAAGAAGTCAGAAAAAGATTCACCTTACCTATAAATAAAAATTACATACAACTTGTGTTAAGAAACTGCAAGCAAGAAGAGAGACATGAAATACTTATTTCAGACACAGCTGACTTCAGAGCAAGGCAAATTATCAAGAATAAAGAGGGGCATTATTCTAAGCTAAAATGGGGACAGTCCTCCAAGAAGACATAACAATCCTTAATGTGTTTGTACTTAACAGAGCATCAAGCTACATGAGGCAAAAACTGATAGAGCTGCAAGAACAAATAGATGAATCTTCTTTTAGAGATGGAAATTTCAATAACCCTCTATCAGAACGGACAGATCTGGCTGGCAAAAATAAGACAAGACATAGTTGAATTCAACAACACCATCAATCAACTGGATATAACTGACATATATAAACTATTCATCTTCTCAAGATCACACAGAATATTCACCAAGATAGACTGCTCTGAGCCCTAAAATACATCTTAACAAAGTTTAAAGGAATAAAAATCATACCACATCTGCTCTTAGTCCACAAGGGAATTAAACTTGAACTCAGTAACAGAAAGAGAGCTAGAAAATCCCCAAGTACTTGGAGATTAAACAATACATTTCTATATAACACATGGGTCAAAGAAGCTATCTCAAGAGAAATTAAACAGCATTTTGAACTAAATGAAAATGAAAATACAATTTGTTAAAGTTTGTATAGTGAAAGTGGTGCTTAGAGGGAAATTTATAGCACTGAATGAATACATAAGAAAAGAAAAATCTAAAATCAATCAATCATCTAAGCTTCTACCTCAGGAAGCTAAAAGAGTAAATTAAATCCAAAGCAAACAGAAGAAATAATAAAAATTGAAATCAGGAAATCAATAGAGAAAAATCAATTATGTCAAAAGTTGGTCCTTTAAAAAGATCAATAAATTCAATAAGCCTCTAGCCAGGCTAAGGAGAAAAGAAAAAACAGAAAGAGAGGACACAGATTCCTAATATTAGAAATGAAAAGGTGCAAAGATAATCTTTTCAACAAGTGGTGCTGGACATTATATGCAAAAAAAAAACCCAGAACCCAAAACTATACACAAACCTTGTATCATTTACAAAAATTAACTCAAAATGGATCACAGACCTAAATGTAAAACATAAAACCTAGACAATAATATAAGAGAAGATCTAGATGACCTCGGATTTGGCAGTAACAATGATTTAGATACGAACACCAAAGGGAGGATCCGTGAAAGAAATAATTGACAATCTGGATGTCATTAAACTTTGTGAAAGATAAGTCAAGAGCATGAAAAGACAAGTCACAGACTGGGAGAAAATATGGAACACCTATCTGATATCTGAAATATACAAAGAACACTTATAAATCAACAATATGAAAACAACCAATCTGATTTTAAAATGAGCCAAAGACCCTAACAAGATACCCCTCAAAGAAATACAGATGACAAACAGGCATTTGAAAAGACGCTCCATATCATATGTCATCAAGGAAACAGAAACTAACAAGATACCCCTACACACCTATCATAATGGCAAAAATCCAGGACACCGACAAGACCAAATGCTGGTGAGGATGCAGGGCAACAGAAACTCTCATTCTGTCAGTTGAAAGACAAAAAAGGTCAAGCCACTTTGGGAGTCTTCAAAATAGACTCTTACCATGTGATCCAGCACTCATGCTCCTTGGCATTTACTCAAAGAAGCTGAAAACTTATGTCTACACAAAGATATGCACATTGATGTCTATAGCAGCTTTGTTCATGACTGTCAAAACTTGGAAGCAATCAAGATGCCCTTCAGCAGGTGAACGGATAAATAAACTGTGGTATGTTCAGACAATGTAATATTGCTGCTACTGCTAAGTCACTTCAGTCATGTACGACTCTGTGCGACCCCATAGACGGCAGCCCACCAAGCTCCCCCGTCCCTGGGATTCTCCAGGCAAGAACACTGGAGTGACCTGCCACTTCCTTCTCCAATGCGTGAAAGTGAAGTCGCTCAGTCGTGTCCGACTCTTAGCAACCCCATGGACTGCAGCCTATCAGGTTCCTCTGTCCATGGGATTTTCCAGGCAAGAGTACTGGAGTGGGGTGCCATTGCCTTTTATTTGGCACTAAAAAGAAATGAGCTATTAAGTTAAGCCATGAAAAGACATGAAGAAAACATATATATATTCCTAAGTTAAAGAAGCCAATCTGAAAATGCTACATAGTGTACGATTGCAACTATATGGCATTCTGGAAAAGGCAAAACTATAAAGATGGTAAAAGATCAGTAGTTGGGTGGGATGGGTGAACAGGTAGAGCACATAGGATTTTTTAAGGCAGTAGAAATATTATGTATAATGATGGATAAATGTAAATATACATGTGTCCAAACTCACAGAATATACAACAGGAGGATAAATCCAAATGTAAACAATGGACTCTGGGTAGTAACAAAGTGTTGAAGTAGGCTCATCAATTTTAACAAATGTCCCACTCTGGTGAGGGATACTGACTGTGGGGGAGGTATAGGGGCAGGAGTAAATGGGAACTCTCTGTAATTTCCCCTCAATTTTGCTGTACCTTAAACTACTCTAAGAAATAAACTATGTACACCTGAAATTAACACAACATTGTAAATCAACTAGAATCCATTAATATGTATATATATATAAAAGTCTAACACAAGAGAGAGACAGAGACAGGAATGACCAACAAGCACATGCAAAGATGCCCCACCTCACTGGTCATCAGGAAAATGCAACTTAAAACTAGAACAACGTATCACTACAAAACCAATAGAATGGATACATTTTAAAGTAATGGCAACATCAAATGGAGTCAGCTGGAACTCTCATTCATGGCTGGTGAGAAGGGGAGACAGTACAGCCACTTGAGAACAGCCTGGCAACCTGACTCAGGAATCCTATTCCCAGGTATTTACTCAAGATAGAGGAAAACTTAAGTCTACGCAGACTTGTTTGCAAATATTCATAGCGGTGTTATCCATACTAGCCAAAACCTGAAAAGGGTCCAAATGTCCATCAACTCGTGAGTGGATTAACCAATTCTGGTAGATTCACACAATGGCATACTAAGCAATACAAAGGGAGACACTATGGATACAATGCATGTTACATGAAAGCCTGTTTTGCATTGAGTCATTTACAGTAATGAGGAAACAGCCTCAGAAAAAAACTTTATTGTACTAACAAATCCTAGAGACAAGCAAAAATCGCCATGCAGGGTCACATGGGGAAGACACTAGGGTGGTCAGGAAGCAGACAACAGGAATGAGGGGCGTGCTTAGGCCACATCCTCTATTGGAGTTTTCTCAGGACAGGCAAGGCAAGGCATGGGGTACAGTTTAATATCAGCTAATGTGAATAACCTCCAAGGGCTCTGTGAAGGGGTCCCCAGGCACCTAGCATCTGGCCCTGGGATGATCAGGCAAAGGGAGATGGCTTCCTGGGCTGAGGGGGGCAGATAGAGTAGGGATCTATCTGCCTTGCAGATCCAAGGCTCACTCAGGCTGGGTCCTTTGCTGTATCTAAGAATTGGTGAGCCCAGGGAGGGGCAATCTCCCCTAGCGAGAGCAGTCAAAACCTCATAATACATAGAAAATATAAAATATTTACAATACAAAGCTAGACACAAAAATCCATTTATTTAAAAGTCTAGAACAGGCAAAACTACTGTGATAGAAAAACCAGTGATTGACTAGAGGTTGGGTAGGGTAGAAAGAGACTGCAAAGAGCCACTAGGGAACTTTTTCACAGTGATGGAAATGTTTTATATCTTGACTGTGGTGGTGGTGATGTATACATTTGTCAAGATGCATCAAATCATACACTTGAATTGGAGAAAGTAACCATATGCAAGTTATACCTCAATAAAGCTTATTTAAATATACAAACTTAAATATGATCTAGCTTGTATCTTCAGACATAAAGACTAGTAAACAATGCAGTAATGCTTTGCATATTTCTTGCTTTATAACACAGCTTAGTTACACTAGCAATACATACTCTATATCCTTTTTTCACCAAGCATCATAATTACTCCTGTGTCATTTGAAGTTCATCCAACTGCACATTATTTTTAAAGAGAAATTTCAGACTAAGGGGATACACATTCAACATTTACTTGTTTATATGCAAAGTAGCTACTGCTGCTGCTGCTGCTAAGTCACTTCTGTCATGTCCGACTCTGTGTGACCCCACAGAAGGCAGCCCACCAGGCTCTGCTGTCCCTGGGATTCTCCAGGCAAGAACACTGGAGTGGGTTGCTATTTCCTTTTCCAATGCATGAAAGTGAAAAGTGAAAGTGAAGTTGCTCAGTCGTGTCAGACTCTTAACGATCCCATGGACTGCAGCCCACCAGGCTCCTCCATCCATGGGATTTTCCAGGCAAGAGTACTGGAGTGGGTTGCCATTGCTTTCTCTGAAAGTAGCTACTATGAAGGTGAATTTATAGTCACTAAAACTCAAGTGGATTTAAGAGCCTCTAAAATCACATGCCAGGTTAAAACTATAAATTGTCTTTTTTTTTTTTTGCCATTTTTATAAGTTGAAAATGGTTGAAGATTGGCAATTTCATATGGTTCATCTTACATTAAGTAATATGAATAAAAATCTTAATTATAAAAGCATGACAAATACTATTATACTGCTTTAAAAGTAGTATACATTAACCAGTACTTTGTTTTTATTGTTTATGGGTTCAAGAACAGGTAACAATCCTTATTTTTATATCATCAATCCTCTTCCAGATTTGAAAACACAAATAAATAGTTGTTCTACCTAAACTACTTCAAACAAACCTGGGTAAATTTACTTAGAGCGTAATCTATTTCATTTGGCAGCTTTACAAGGTTTGGAAGAAAAAAAATATGGTCCCTTTAAGAAGGCAGTGCATAAACGGAGAAATCATTAAACAGGAATTAAAAGCCTTTGGTAAGTTAGGAGTAAGATGGAGAAATTAAGAGCAATTCGTGCTTACACAGTAACAGTATAAAATAAGTTGATTAACACCTTTCCTTTAAAATTAGCATTCCTGAAGAGATTAAAAAATTTTTTTCATTGAAGTATAGTTGATTTACAATGTCTTCATTTCTGCAGTACAGCAAACTGACTCAGTTATATACATATATACATTCTTTTTTACATTATTTTCATTGTGGTTTATCCCAGGATATTGAATATAGTGTCCTGTGCTATATAGTGGTATTTTGTTCTTTATCCGCCTTGTAATAGTTGGCATCTACTACCCCAAAACTCCGACTCCGTCCCTCCTCCACCCTCCTGTCCCATGACAACCACCGTCCTGTTCTCTGTGTCTGTCCATCTGTTTCTGTTTCGTAAGTAGGTTCATCTGTGCCATATTTTAGGTTTCACATATAAGTGATATCATATGGCATTTGTCTTTCTGACTTACTCCACTTAGTTGGAGTGCTCTCTAGTTGCATCCATGTCCTTGAGACATGAGATGAGAATCACCAGAAGCCAAGAAAAGTTCAACAACAGAGAGAAAAGAAAGGTGTTACAAACCTCCTCAGGTGACAAAAGGAAGCAAGTATTTAGACAACTAAGGCTCACAGAACTTCCCTGGTGGCTCAGATGGTCAAGATTCTGCCTGCCAATGCAGGAGACACAGGAGACGCAGGTTCGATCCCTGGGTTGGGAAGATCCCTGGACAAGGGAATGGCAACCCACTCCAGTATTCTTGCCTGGAGAATTCCATAGACAGAGGAACCCGGCAGGCTATAATCTTTGGGGTCGCAAAGAGTCAGACAGGACTGAGCAACTAACACATTTGACAAGACTTGTAATATGTCATTGGTACTTAATATAAGCTTGGCAGAGTTCATATTTCATTTAACCCTTACTGTAACTTAATTGGGGTTCTCAAGGCAAGAATACTGAAGTGGTTTGCCATTCCCTTCTCCAGCGGACCACGCTTTGTCAGAACTCTCCACTACGAATACACTAAGAATACAAGAATACACAGAAGAACGATACAAAGAAGATCCTAATGACCCACCCAGATAACCAAGATGGTATGATCACTCACCCAGAACCAGACATCCTGGAATGCGAAGTCAAGTGGGCCTTAGGAAGCATCACCACAAACAAAGCTAGTGGAGGTGATGGAATTCCAGTTGAGCTATTTCAAATCCTAAAAGATGATGCTGTGAAGTGTTGCACTCAATACGCCAGCAAATTTGGAAATCTCAGCAGTGCCACAGGACTGGAAAAGGTCAGTTTTCATCCTAATCCCAAAGGAAGGCAATGCTAAAGAATGCTCAAACTACCACACAACTGTACTCATTTTATACACTAGCAAAGTAATGCTCAAAATTCTCCAAGCCAGGCTTCAACAAAATGTGAACTGAGAATTTCCAGATGTTCAAGCTGATTTAGAAAAGGCAAAGGAAGTAGAGATCAAATTGCCAACATCCGTGGGATCATAGAAAAAGCAAGAGAGTTCCAGAAAAAAAATCTACTTCTGCTTTACTGATTACACCAAAGCCTTTGACTGTGTGGATCACAATAAACTGTGGAAAATTCTGAAAGAGTTGGGAATACCAGACCACCTGACCTGCCTCTTGAGAAATCCATATGTAGATCAAGAAGCAACAGTTAGAACTGGACATGGAACAACAGACTAGTTCCAAATCAGGAAAGGAGCACAGCAAGGCTGTATATTGCCACCCTGCTTATTTAACTTATATGCAGAGTACATCATGAGAAACATTGGGCTGCAAGAAGCACAAGCTGGAATCAAGATTGCCGGGAGAAATATCAATCGCCTCAGGTATGCAGATGACACCACCCTTAAACAATGGAAACAGTGACAGATTTTATTTTCTTGGCTCCAAAGTCAATGCAGACGGTGACTGCAGCCGTGAAATTAAAAGATGCTTGCTCCTTGGAAGAAAAGCTATGACAAACCTAGACAGCATATTAAAAAGCAGAGACATTACTTTGCCAACAAAGGGCCATCTAGTTAAAGCTATGGTTTTTCCAGTAGCCATGTATGGATGTAAGAGTTGGACTATAAAGAAAGCTGAGCGCCAAAGAACTGATGCTTTTGAACTGTGGTGTTGGAGAAGACTTCTTAAGAGTCCCTTGGACTGGAAGGAGATCAAACCAATCAATCTTGAAGGAAATCAATTCTGAATATTCATTGGAAAGACTGATGCTGAAGCTGAAACTCCAATACTTTGGCCACCTGATGCGAAGAACTGACTCATTAGAAAAGACCCTGATGCTGGGAAGATTGAAGGCAGGAGGACAAAAAGACAAGAGAGAATGAGATGGTTCGATGGCATCAGTGACTCAATGAACATGAATCTGAGCAAGCTCTGGGAGTTGGCAATAGACAGGGAAGCCTGGCATGCTGCAGTCAAACTGACTCATTAGAAAAGACCCTGATGCTGGGAAAATTGAAGGCAGGAGGACAAAAAGACAAGAGAGAATGAGATGGCTGGATGGCATCAGTGACTCAATGAACATGAATCTGAGCAAGCTCTGGGAGTTGGCAATAGACAGGGAAGCCTGGCATGCTACAGTCAGTGGGGTCACAAAGAGTCAGACACGACTGAGCGACCGAACTGAACTGAACTGTAACCTAAATACTGTATCATGAATCTTTTCTTTTTTTCCTTTCAGGCTGCATGGTGTGGCATGAGGAATATCCCCAACCAGAGATTGAACCTGCACCCCCTGCAGTGTGCAGAATCGTGATGTCTTAACCACTGGCCTGCCAGGAAGTCCCTTAGCTTCACTTAAATAAAAAAAAAAATTATTTATTTGGCTGTGTCAAGTCTTAGTTGCAGCACACAGGATCTTTAGTTGTGGCATGCAAACTCTTCCTTAGCTTCACTTTTTAAAAACATGTCTGCCCATTAGATCCTAACTACTCTCAACAGGCATCTTGTGACAACTAATCAAAATGTAAGTAGAAAAAAAAAAAAAAGGATAATCTAGCTACCCAAGAGACTTTGAACCCATTATACTATTTTAATGATGAAAGTAGCACTCTACTCATTACAGCATTTAGTAATTCTTTTGGGACAGCAGGTTTCAAGAAAAATTATTTTGAAATTATTTCAAACGTACAGGAACTGCAAGATTCAGTTCAGTTCAGTTCAGTCGCTCAGTCGTGTCTGACTCTTTGCGACCCCATGAATCGCAGCACGCCAGGCCTCCCTGCTCATCACCATCTCTCGGAGTTCACTCAGACTCACAACAATTGAGTCAGTGATGCCATCCAGCCATCTCATCCTCGGTCGTCCCCTTCTCCTCCTGCCCC
>SJYT01033667.1:246532-265564 GCA_006410635.1 Cephalophus harveyi
AGATGTTTTTCTGGAACTCTCTTGCTTTTTCCATGATCCAGCAGATGTTGGCAATTTGATCTCTGGTTCCTCTGCCTTTTCTAAAGCCAGCTTGAACATCAGGGAGTTCACGGTTCACGTATTGCTGAAGCCTGGCTTGGAGGATTTTGAGCATTACTTTACTAGCATGTGAGATGAGTGCAATTGTGCGGTAGTTGGAGCACTCTTTTGCATTGCCTTTCTTTGGAACTGGAATGAAAACTGACCTTTTCCAGTCCTGTGGCCACTGCTGAGTTTTCCAAATTTGCTGGCAGATTGAGTGCAGCACTTTCACAACATCATCTTTCAGGATTTGAAACAGCTCAACTGGAATTCCATCACCTCCACTAGCTTTGTTCGTAGTGATGCTTAGCGCAAATAATTCCAGCATACTGTTCACCCTGATTCACTGCACTTTCCCCCATTTGCTTGCTGTGTGTGTTTTTTCTAAACCATTTGAGGGTTTGCTACAGACATTATCATGCCCCGAACCTTAAATATTTTGGCATGTACATTTTAAAAACAAGGGCATTCTCTCTCTTATAACCACAGAACAACGATCAAATTGTGAAAATTTAACACTCATACAGTACTATTATCTGGAATATGGTCCATACTCAAATTTCGCCAATTATCCCAGTAATGTCCTTCATGTCAATTTTCTCCCCTGATATAAGATCCAATCTAGGATCATGCATTTCATTTACGTGTCAAGTCTCTTTAGTCTCTTTCAATCTGGAACAGTTCTGCGGTCTTTTTTTTTTTTTTTTACTTTCATGACCTTAATAGTTTTGAAAAATTGTCTCACAAAATCTCTCAAGTCTGGTATGTCTGAAATTATCCTTAGTCAGATTCAGGTTAAACATTTTGGGCTGGAAGAACACAGAGATGCTGTGTGTCCTTCTAGGCAACTTGTATCACAAGGTGATCATCTGGTCAAGGTGGTAACCCTCAATCTCTCCACTATAAAGTTACTATATATTTCTTTGTCACTGAGAAATGCTTTGTGATTAGGGAAATACTTTGAAACTATGAAAAATACCTTCTCTACAAATTCTCCATTGTTGACTCCTCCATGAATCAATTACTATAATGATTGCAAAATAGTGATTTTTCTAACTTGATTATTCTAACTTGATCATTTATTAGTTTGCATTCTAATGTAATAAAGAGCTTTCCCTTTATCCCTTATGTACTTCATTTGTTTACCTTCAATGTGTTACAATCCATTATCATCATTATTCACCCTAACCTTGCACTATATTGTCCCATATTTTGCTTGAGCTGTCTCCTTGTTCTTTTAACATTTAATACCATAAAAGGTATTATCCCAACTTATAGATAAGGAAAATGAAGTGGCTTACACTTTTATAAAAGCAAGTGTGTAGAAAGTTTGCAGTAGAACCAAACAGTCTATCAGCTGGAAAATTAACTAAAAGGTCAGTTATGAAATTTACAGTTGTTCCTTGCAACTACCACGTATAGCATCTTATAACTATACTAGCATCTAGTTTTTAAAACCAGAAAAGGAGGCTGGATCCACATTAGAATAAAGTAACAAAGTACTTTTAATGTTTCCTTTCAACATAGCAGACCACAGCAGTTAAATCTGCTGGATCATTAAAAAGGACAAGAGTTAAAAGTACCCTATTTACTATTCATTATTATTATCAATTACATCAAATATATATTTATTTAATTATATGACTACCCCATGAGGCATAATGTAGCTATGATTACTTCACTTTATCAATGAGAAAACAACTTTTAAAAATCAAAAAACCACATTCCAAAAGGCCCAGATTGTTAAATTTATTACCCAGCACCTGGTGATGATCACTAGATATGTGGATTTTACCCACATCCAAGAAGTCCCCACCATATGGCTGGGGCAGTGGATGGAGGAAAAAGCAAAAATGGGGAGTTAAACCAGCATTAAGCTGGAACTTCATAACTCTGGTTCCTGGAAAAATCAGAGAATCATTGCCATAAAGGGTGTCAGCTATAGTCAGTAATAAGAGTGGAACCCAGGCCATGAGGGGTTTGATGAAGTCTGCTGATTTATTTAGGTTAGGTAAGTGAGTCTCTAAAAAGGAAAATGCTATTAAGTAAGCTCGAGTCACAGGCACAAAGAATGAAAGGCAAAGATGACAAGCACTTGTAAATCTTCATCAACGATAAAAAGGCTGTCTAATAATGACAATATGTCAATTATCTATCAACAGTAAAGAAAAGGCCGTGCACTTAAAAGTCTAACTGCAGGCTGGGAAACAGCGGCTGCGTGGGGTGGTGGAAAGGGGATGAGAGCAGAATTAGAAGATCTAGGGCCCAGATTTCTAACCTGTACAACTAAGAGGCTGGATAACCTTCCCTCCCAAGGGCCTCCCAGCTGCAAAATTCCTTCAGATACAAAACTGCAGTTGCTGCCAAGCATGGCTCAGGTGAGGCACCTGGAGAGCCACCACTGGAGGTCAGTCCAACAAGTACAACTTATTTCACTCTACAATGTTGCACATTTGGCTTAATTTCTGCACTTCTTTGGGAACAAGAAGAGGGTTAAGAAGAAGATGGTGGAGTTTAAATACTTATTTTTAATCTCTCATTTTTTCATAGCTTCAAAATATGCAGTTTCCACAGCAATTTAAAATTTGAGAGTTGCATAGTGGTATAAACTTTATGTCAACAATAAAAATATGCAAGAGGGCATGAATTCCCTCTCAACCTGCCTGAGTCCTAACAGAGCAGACAAGACTGCTGAAACCCTTTCTTTAAGTGGACTATAACTGGTAACTTTTCCCACATATGACACCACTCTTGAAGTGGCTGACCCTTTAGAAACATAATTTGTTGTTTTCCGTCCCTCAGTCATGTCTGACTCTTTGCAAACCCATGGACTGCAGCACGCCAGGCTTCCCTGTCCTTCACCATCTTCCGGAGCTTGCTCAAACTCACATCCACTGAGTTGGTGATGCTATCTAATCATCTGGCACTAGCAATTTACCCTTTGCAGCAAACCTTTCATTCAATCTGAGGGCAGCCACAGAGCCAGGTACAGGCAGACTTGGAATATATTGACCAATTGCTCTCCCTTAGAATGGCGTTCCTTTACATCATACTTCTTGTAGTTCAAATGGAACTTTGGAAGTAACAGAAATTTACTAACTAAAAGACTCCTGAAAATGACCTTCCCCATTTTCCTGGGTGACTCCAGTTCCCTCAAAAGCTGATAGACACTGAAGTGGCCACATGGCCCTGTTTACCTACTGTCATGAGTTTCAGTGCTGTTACTTTCTTCCAGTTTAATTTACTTACTCACACTCTTCTTAATACCCAGTATAATTTAAGTCTCTTTCTTCCTCACACCCTAATGTATCATTAAAGAAATCGATTAAGGTAAAAATATATTAACCTTTGGCTTTAATATTGTGTCAATTTTCTGAGAAGCAGATCATCCAATAATCCAGTTGCCTTCCATGTTTAAATAAAATCACATTTAACAAATCAGGGTATGGGTTGACTTCTGAATTGGCCTTCTACTAAAATAAACAGCTTTAAATGCCTGTAAGTCAAAAAAAAAAAAAAAAAAAGGTTTCCCTAATTAGGAATTCTAGTTCTGAGTATTTACCCAAAGGATTCAAAGTCAGGTCTTAAGAAATATTTGCACATTCATGTTCCTAGCAAATTATCTACAACAGCCAAAACACGGAAGTAACTCAAGTGTCCATCAACAGATGAATGGATAAACAAAATGTAGTATATACATACAAAGGAATATTAATATTATTCAGCCCTAAAAAGGAAGGAAATTCTGAAACCTGCTATAAGATGGATGCATATCGATGACATGATGCTAAGTAAAAGATGCCAGTCATAAATCATATATGATTCCATTTATATGAGGTACCTAGAACAGTCAAATTCAGAGAGACAGAAAGAAAAGTAGTGATTGCCAGGGGAACCACTATGGGAAGAGAGAGAATAGGGAGTAGTTGTTAATAGGTACAGAATTTTTTTAGTTTAGTTTTTTAGTTTTACAAAAAGAAAGAGTTCTGGAGGTTAGCAGCACAACTATATGAATGTACTTAATGCTACTAAACTGTACACTTAATAAAATGGTTACAAAGGCAAATTTTACATTATGTGTGCTGCTGCTGCTGCTAAGTCACTTCAGTCGTGTCCGACTCTGTGCGACCCCAGAGATGGCAGCCCACGAGGCTCCCCCNGTGTTTGATTTCCCTCTCCTTGAGTGCAGCTTCACTCAATGACTTGCTTTTATTGAAAAGAATATGACAGAAGTAAAAAGGTATCACTTCTGAGGCTGGGTCATAAGAAGCAATATGGCTGTCTCTTATACACATCTCTTCAGTCGTGTCCGACTCTGTGCGACCCCAGAGATGGCAGCCCACGAGGCTCCCCCGTCCCTGGGATTCTCCAGGCAAGAACACTGGAGTGGGTTGCCATTTCCTTCTCCAATGCATGAAAGTAAAAAGTGAAAGTGAAGTCGCTCAGTCGTGTCCAACCCTCAGCGACCCCATGGACTGCAGCCTTCCAGGCTCCTCCGTCCATGGGATTTTCCAGGCAAGAGTACTGGAATGGGGTGCCGTTGCCTTCTCCTACATTATGTGTATTTTACCACAATTTCAAAAAATTCTTCTTTATGTCACAAAGCTAAATCCCAGGGCTGAAAGTCCTTTCAGTTTGAACCAGCACATTATCCATCATTTCAACAACACTTGGCAGGGTGAGAAGTCAAGCACGTTGCTTAATGACAGGTGTGTTGTCTGAAATAATTAGCTTTTAAAAAGGAGTAGCCTTAACTCTCCTCTGGAACTGGTTAGGGATCTCAGTTTCCCTTCATTAAGTTCCTGACAGCTCAATGTCCTCACATCTGTCACTGTTTGGGAGACTGATTCCAAGAACATAAATTGCTTCGAGGACTGGGCAACAAATTTATTCTGGTTCACAGGACAGAGCTGAACTCATCTGTTTTCTAATCAAAAGCCATATTTGAGTCAGTTTTGCTCCATCCCAGGACCACACTAAAGGGAGCAGTACAATCATATGGTATTTTCCTCCTTTCTATCCATGTAGTACACACGATTATGGGAAACACAAATCAATTAGAGGCATGACAGCACCCTCAGAAACGGGGTCTCTGCAGACTGTAGGACCTTCAACCAATTCCATTTTTATCTGTTAATTCTTCAGACCACAGTGATTCATTTCCTCTAAGTGACATGGTTTCTTTCTGAATTACACACAGGAAAATATTCTTACCAACTTACCTTAATCTTTTTTTAAGCTGTAAACTGTCATGGATGATCCTTTTAACAAACTCTAGTTCACCTCCTTCTGCCATGATCTCTGTGATTCCTCCTGTATTTACAGAACTGGGTGGGGGTCTTCGAGGATTTCGAGAATTTACTCCCTTAACAACAACAACAAAAACCCTGGTGAAAAATTTTTACACCATAAGGCCAGGTCTCTGTAACCTAGTTCTAAATAAGAATGCTTAGACATAATTTCAATTTCCAAGTACCATGCTAGACTTAGGATTTTAAAATCATATAACCACGGCATTTGAAACAACTACATTCATGTTAATATTCCTTCCCTAAGGGGTCTTTACCTTCCATCTTTGTGATTAAACATACTAACATTGTGCTTTTTAATGTAACAATTCTGTCACTTTTTCTTTATGTTTTCTGTCTCGGTATTATATACTCAAAATATTCCGCCCCAAGACTATAAAAACATTGAATTTTGTTTTCTTCTAGTACAGTTTCACTTTTAAATTTTAAATATTTAATCCACTCCTACCTCACATGATATTTTTTTTAAATCCAAGTAGAACAAAGATTTAAATATAAATAGCTAAAATAATAAAGAAAACATAGGAGTAAATATGCTTCTTAGCTATGATACCAAAAGCATAAACAACAACAAAAACCGGATAAACTAATAAAAGTAAAAAAAAAAAAAAAAGCAAAAACTTCCGAGATACAAAAGACACTGCCAAGAAAGTACAAAGACAACCCACAGAATGGGAGAGAATATTTGCAAATAATATACCTAATAAGGGGCTTCCCTGATAGCTCAGTTGGTAAAGAATCTGCCGGCAAAGCAGGAGACCCTGGTTCAATTCCTGGGCCAGGACGATCTGCTGGAGAAGGTATAGGATACCCACTCCAGTATTCTTGGGCTTCCCTTGTGGCTCAGGGGGTAAAGAATCTGCCTGCAATGTAGGAGACCTGGATTCGATCCCTGGGTTGGGATGATTCCTGGAGAAGGGAAAGGCTATACCCACTCCAAGGGACTTGCATACAGAATAAAGAATTCTTAAAACAGTCAGAAGAAAAACAGCCCAATTCAACTGGGCAAAGGATCTTTATCCAAAGAAGATACACAAATGATCAAAAAGTACGTGAAAAGATGTTCAACATCATTAGCCATCAGGGATATGTACATTCAAACTACAATGAGCTACCACTCCATTCCTCCTAGGATAGCTGTAACCAAGAAGATAACAACAAGTGTTGACAAAGATGTGGACAAACTGGAAGTCCCACACACTAGTTATAATCAAAAATGGTGCAGCCACTGTGGAAAACATTCTGGCAGTTCCTCAAACAATTAAACACACAGTTACCAGATGACCTAGCAATTCCGCTCCTAGGTATATACCTATAAGAAGTGAAAACATGTTCATGCAAACACTTGTACAAGAATACTTGCAGCAGCTTTGTTCATAATAGCCAAAAAGTGCCTAAAACCCAAATGTCCACTGATGAACGAATGGACTGATAAAAGGGGTATTTCCATACAATGGAATATTTATTCGGCAATAGAAAGAAACTAATACATGGTACGATATGGGTGAACCCTGAAAACATACTATGTTTAGTGAAAGACGTTAGCTACAACAGACCACAGATTTTATAAGTCCATTTTAATGAAATGTTCAAAACAGGCAACTCCAGAAACAGAAAGTAGACTAGGGCTAAGAGGGCTGCAAGGAAACCAAGAGGAACTGTTAATGGAGGCAGGGCTTTTTTGGGGGGGAGGGAATGATGAAAATGTTCTAAAATTAATTGGGTAACAGTTGCACAATTCTGTGAATATACTACTGCTGCTGCTGCTGCTGCTGCTGCTGCTGCGTCACTTCAGTCGTGTCCAACTCTGTGCTGAAGATAACAACAAGTGTTGACAAAGATGTGGACAAACTGGAAGTCCCACACACTAGTTATAATCAAAAATGGTGCAGCCACTGTGGAAAACATTCTGGCAGTTCCTCAAACAATTAAACACACAGTTACCAGATGACCTAGCAATTCCGCTCCTAGGTATATACCTATAAGAAGTGAAAACATGTTCATGCAAACACTTGTACAAGAATACTTGCAGCAGCTTTGTTCATAATAGCCAAAAAGTGCCTAAAACCCAAATGTCCACTGATGAACGAATGGACTGATAAAAGGGGTATTTCCATACAATGGAATATTTATTCGGCAATAGAAAGAAACTAATACACGGTACGATATGGGTGAACCCTGAAAACATACTATGTTTAGTGAAAGAAGTTAGCTACAACAGACCACAGATTTTATAAGTCCATTTTAATGAAATGTTCAAAACAGGCAACTCCAGAAACAGAAAGTAGACTAGGGCTAAGAGGGCTGCAAGGAAACCAAGAGGAACTGTTAATGGAGGCAGGGCTTTTTTGGGGGGGGGAGGGAATGATGAAAATGTTCTAAAATTAATTGGGTAATGGTTGCACAATTCTGTGAATATACTACTGCTGCTGCTGCTGCTGCGTCACTTCAGTCGTGTCCAACTCTGTGTGACTCCACAGACAGCAGCCTACCAGGCTCCCCTGTCCCTGGGATTCTCCAGGCAAGAATACTGGAGTGGGTTGCCATTTCCTTCTCCAATGCATGAAAGTGAAAGTGAAGTTGCTCAGTCGTGTCCGACTCTTCGTGACCCCACGGACTGCAGCCCACCAGGCTCCTCCGTTCATGGGATTTTCCAGGCAAGAGTACTGGAGTGGGGTGCCATTGCCTTCTCTGGTGAATATACCAAAAATAATAAAATTCTACCCTTTAAGTAGGTGAACTGATGGCATGAAAATTACATTTCAGTAAAGCTGATATAAAAAGATACTTAATTCTGGTGCCAATAATAGTCTATTTCTTCATCTGGAAGCTTGTTCTACAAGAACACTCACTTTGGAAAATCCAGCTTACGCTTATAGCCTGTGTATTTTTACATGTATATAAAATATCTCAATATTTTTCTTAAAAATGTTCCCTAGGATGTGACTATTTTAGTTCTTAAATCTACCTGCATCAAGAGCCAAAATTTAATTTCCTAAATCCTGCTTTACTTCATGCTCCAATCTAGAATGTGTTATTGCGAATAAATTTCTGTCCACCTCACCCCCAATTCAAATTTGATCCATGTGGAATTCATTTTGTTATGAGGTATGTAAATGGTATTTTAGAGCATCTGAGTGATTCTAAAAATAATTTATTCTCTCAAAGGTTTAAGCATATACACCACCCCTTGTTTCCTCTAATATTTCTATTAACTTTTCTTTAGATGAGGAAAAATTAGGTTAAATCAATAATATTTTATTGATTTTCAACAGCTTGGCTATTTTCAGCCAATGTATGAGCTGTTTTAAGCCAAATATGAGCTATTTTTAGCCATTTTCATGAGCAAATATATTTTATTTCATAAAATCAACATACTCATTTCAAGTTGGAACACTAAATCAGCCATTTGTTTACTATCAAATGATTGCTGGCTGTAAAAACAGTGATCTTTCCTAAGGCCAAAAAGCCCAATGCAGGAGTAGACTGTAACCTAAGTTGGTCCAATCAGAAGAAATCCAAATGTTCAATGGTTTGAGAAAGAGAAGAGCTTCCTTCTCACCCTCTCCCCCTCCCCATACATTACTCTGTCACAAGTAAACCAACTTGAGAACAGAACCAAGGGTCAGATCAGAGCCAAAGGGAACTTGAAAACAGTCTCAGCCTTTTTTTATGATTAAACTCCTTGATCAAACTGTTCCTGAAGTTCATGCTATTGCTGGATTTCTCAGATACATAAGCCAATAAACCTTTTTGGAAAGTCAACCTGAATTAGATTTTCAGGCGCTTGATACCAGAAGCATCCTAACTGATACAGCTTCCAAAAGAAATGTTGCTCTTATCTTTGCAAACAAGGAAAACTTAGATAAATAGTCAACTACTTTAAAGGAGAAGATATTTTACCTTGGCTTCCAACTGATTGGCAAAAAAGGGAGGGTTGCACATGCAAAAGTCATAAATTATCTCAGATTCTTCTTTAAGAGCATCCATCAGGAGTGTCTTCTGTGGTACTTTAACCACTAGGAAAAAAAACAAGAGACTTAACTACTATTAATACTGTGACAGTTTTCAAATATATCCACAAATTCTTCCACACTAGTCCCTTCAGGAGGTGGTGTTTGATTTCCCTCTCCTTGAGTGCAGCTTCACTCAATGACTTGCTTTTATTGAAAAGAATATGACAGAAGTAAAAAGGTATCACTTCTGAGGCTGGGTCATAAGAAGCAATATGGCTTCCTCCTTGCCTTATCACTTAAACAACTTGCTCTATGAGAAGCCAGCTGACATGCTCCAAGAATGCGTAAGTAGCCCTGAGGAGAGATCCACATGGCAGTGAACTAAAGCTTCCCACCTACAGCCACGTAAGTGAGCCATCTTGGAAGCAAATCTCTATCCCCAATCTTTCAGACTACAACCTCAGGAAAGACTCTGAACCAGAACCACCTGGCTAGGCCACACCCAAATTCCTGACCCACATGAATAATGAGATAATAAATGTTTACTGCCTAAACTGCCAGATTTGGGGGTAATTTGTAATACAGGAATGGATAGCTAAAAAACTCATTAATAATATATTAAGGGACTTCCTTGGTGGTCTAGTGGCTAAAACTCCACGCTCCCAAAGACCATGGGCTGAGGTTCGATCTCTGGTCAGGGAACTAGATACCACACGCTGCAATGGACTGCAACTAAGAGTTCACATGCCATAACAGAAGACCCACACGCCACAACAAAGATCGAAGATCAGAAAAAAAAAAGAAACTGAAGATCCTGTGAGCTGTAGCTAAGACCCAGTGCAGTCAAATAAATAAGTATTTAATATATGTATTAACATCTCCCCTTATGATATGTTTAACACTAGTAAGAAAAGCCGCTTTCTTAGATAGCCAGTGTAAATTTGCTGCATGACTCAGGGAGCTCAAACTGGGGCTCTGTGACAAACTAGAGGGGTGGGATGGAATAGGAAGGAGATCCAAGAGAGGGGACATATGCTTACCTATGGCAGACTCATTTGATATATGGCAGAAACCAACACAATACTTTAAGGCAATTATCCTTCAATTAAAAATAAATAACTTAAAAAAAAGAAAAGCCTATTTCTTCCAAAGAGAGACATAAAGTCTCTTTAATAAAAAAAAAAAAAAAAAAGAACTGCCTTTTATGTAGACAGTAAGCACAGAAATAAAAGTAAAAGCCCTGCTTGAATACACTGTTTAAGTTAGGGCACCCCATCAGTCTCATGGTACTTATATAACTTGAAGGGGCTTCCCCAATGGCTCAGTGGTTAAGAATCTGCCTGCAAAACAGCAAACACAGGAGACAAGGGTTTGACCCCTGGGTCCGGAAGATCTCCTGAGGGAGGAAATGGCAACCCACTCCAATATTTTGGTCAGGATAATCCTATGGAGCCTGGCAGACTATAGTTGGTGGGGTCGCAGTCGGAAATGACTGAGAGACTTAGCACAAAAGAGATTTGACTATTTGTAGCACAGTTCCATGTACTGAAATTAAAAAGATGGTACAGTTTAATCAACAGTAGGATTTTCTTCCTTTTAAAATCTTGGTAACTAGGTTACTTCATATACAGTTTGTTCTTATTAGCAGTAAAGTCACCACAAATACTGAATTAGTGAATACTGAACCACTGACTCCTAAGAGAAATACAGGGTTAGGTAGCTTCAAGCCTCTGATCACATTTTCATCACCTAATCAATATATATCATATTTTATGTATCTCTGTTTAAAGACACCTTATTTAATATACATTACTGACTCAACATTGAACTTATGACCAAAGTACTATAATATGTCTGAAGAAAACTTATCTGACACACGTATTTTCTGTGAGGCACATCACAGCCTTCTTGTACTTAGGAACACTAGTACTCAAGTACTATGTTTAGGTGAAGTCGCTCAGTCGTGTCCGACTCTTTGCGATCCATCCATGGGATTCTCCAGGCAAGAATACTGGAGTGGATTGCCATTTAAAAACAGTAAAATCACCAAGAAAAAGCACAGAATTGCAACAACAAAAAAAGTGGTACTAAGTAGACCATGAAAAGAACACTTGTTTACAGTGTGTGAGCTGAAAGGAGACAGCAGGGAAAAGAAAAAGAAAAGACAGCAGGGAACACACACACCGGGTGATTCCAATTTTTCCCATTTTGCACATGTCTGTGAATGACCAAAAAAGTACCACAAGTATTGATTTGGGGGCTAAAAATAGCCACAGGTAAGCAAACTTTAGCAAGTAGGCAAATTCACAAACACAGAATCTACAAAGTATGAGGGTCAGCTGCGTTCACTCTGAGTTGATTCTGATAACAAAGCAGCAAACCCAATTACAACTGTACCAAATTTTTAAAAATTACCAAAGGTTGTATGTTAAAGCAAAAGATAATGAGATGTGTTAAATTAGAAAAACAGGTTAACAAACAAAACTTGAAAGGAATATTGATTCTGCAGAGCTAACCTTTTATAAGATCAGATAAGTTATTCTGCTCCACATTCTTCTTTGCGTAGTTGAAGCACATATCATCTACTTCTGTTGCAAGGAAATACCAGCCGTTTAAGGTTGTTCCAAGTAAAGGATAGATGCAGGATGCCCCGGTACCTAGTGAAATAAGAATTCAAAACACATTGCACACACCTGAGCAGAAGGTAAGAACAATCAGCAAGAACACCATTCTTCTTTTCTTAGAATCCTTATAGCCTTAACAGCTTAAAACAACAAGCTGGTACTGATTATAAACATATTGCAGCTACTGGTTTCATGTATGTTAGTCTTATGTCATAATTAGTTTCAAATTTCCTAGAGGAGAGAAACCTTCCTGCCCTCATTCTATGCTGTATGTAAAATGAAGTATGGCTGATGATCAAGAAATACAAGACTGACTAACTGAAAACTGTCAAAACAATTTACTTTATAAAAAGTCTTCATTTTAAATCTCTCATGAAACTTAATTTTCTTGAAAGAAATCAAAGTAATCTGTTAAAACAGCACAGGAATATCTTACATAGATCAACATACACATCCCATCCTACAGAAGCAGGAAAAAATACAGAGAGTATAAGATTTTTGTAATATTAAATCACCCAATTTCCCACATATCCATCTGTAAGTTGTTACTTGAAGGAAACCAGAAGTAAAAAGGATTTATTTCTCAGATGTGGAAGCATGGAAAAACATTTGATCCAGCTCCAAAACATCGGTCATAAACTGGTCCCACCACAGTTTCAAGTGAGACCTTCAAAGGCAAATGCTCCAGGCAAATATCTCTGACAATTAGGGTTTGGTCCTAAACTTGCATGTAGAACCTCTAACTATAGATTGGACAAGCATATACTAACCACAAATAACTGCCACTCACTGATCTTGGCCAATGAGATCCTAAAGAGCATATTCAAGAGAAGAAAAGCCTGTGTTTTTCTCAGAGGCTCACAGTAGTCAGCCCACTTTCCAGGACCACATTTTGCTGCCAGTCTAGCCTTAGAAGGATTTGGCAGGAAGAACTAGAGGCCAGAGAAATGCCTAATCCAGAGGAAAGCAAGGGTCCTCTTACTGCTTCCTCATTAAGTACTCAGAACAGGCGAGTAAAAGACACGACAGTGACTGATGGCTGGAACATTTACGATCTTTTGACAGTCACAGTGATGCTACATTTATTGTCATGTTTACTAACAACATCCTGGCCCTGATGCTACTGGGCAAACATCTTTGGGTGATGTGAGAGGTGGTAAGTGAAGGACTGGTAAAAGGTACTCAAGCCCCTCTCAGAATCCACAATTATGTAGACCCTGCTAGTCATTCTGGAAAGATAGTCACTCAAATAAGGAAATTAAGGAAATTTAAGTAGCACTTCCAGCTCTGTAGGAAAAAAAAAAAAAAAAAACTCAGAGCGGATCCCAGGCCCTTGAGTCTCACACAACGGCCCCTCTCTTCATACTTCAATTTCATTTAAAAGCAAAAAGAAAAAGGAACTCTCCCTTCAGCTGTCCAAAGATCAGGTGCCATCAGGGTAATAAACAAAGGTGAAAGACCTGCCCTCTGCCAAAAAAATCAAGTTTCTCAATTCTTAAGACCAGAAGACTTGCATTCTAACATTCTAATCCCCTCAGAAAGCTGAATGACATTTTTAAATAGGCAATAATCCTTCCAATGATAAATAAAAATGGAAAGTGTATAACTATAGAATTAGAGCAAACTAATGGAGTCTGGGGTAAGAATTTATACAAAACCCTAATTAGAATAAATGTGATTTCAGCAAGAGTGCCCCTTGTGAAGAGCTAAAATCCATTAACCTCCTATATCCCCAAGTGCTACTTTAGAGGGTTTGGGGCATAATTAAAATAAATTAGTACTACATAGGCTCTCAAGCTTTTTAAGCTTTTTATAACCCATCAGCCAATCTTCTGCGAGGAACATAAAAGAAACTTTTTTTAAACCCCATTATTTTTACCTATTGCTTAGTTCATATCATGTGTTCAGAATTTTGTATGTTGAAAGAATGATGTATTTATCCATCAACATTCAACAAATCATTTACTGAGCACCTACCTTGTGCCAAAAACTTTGCTAAGACTTTGAATGTTCAAGTATTAATAACAGACTTGGTACTTTGCAATTGGGTGGCAGAGAAAAACATTAATCAATCAGACAAGTGAATGTGGTTTTTAAAAAATTACATGAAGGAAAATACACAGTTTTCTAAAGTTCATATTCAAGGAACGTATCTTATGCTGGAAAGTCAGAGGCTTTCTTACAAAATAAGGCTTCAGTTGACAGTTCAGTTCAGTCGCTCAGTCGTGCTCAACTCTTTGAGACCCCATGGACTGCAGCAAGCCAGGTCTCCCTGTCCATCACCAACTCCCAGAGTCCACCCAAACCCATGTCCATTGAGTTGGTGATGCCATCCAACCATCTCATCCTCTGTCGTCCCCTTCTCCTCTCTCTAATCCTTCCAAGCATCAAGGTCTTTCCCAATGAGTCAGTTCTTCGCATCAAGTGGCCAAAGTATTGGGGTTTCAGCTTCAGCATCAGTCCTTCCAATGAATATTCAGGACTGATTTCCTTCAGGATTGACCGGTTGGATCACTTTACAGCCCAGGGGACTGTCAAGAGTCTTCTCCAACACCACAGTTCAAAAGCATCAATTCTTCAGCGCTCAGCTTTCTTTATAGTCCAACTCTCACATCCATACACGACTACTGGAAAAAACATAGCTTTGACTAGACAGACCTTTTTTGGCAAAGTAATGTCTCTGCTTTTTAACATGTTGCTAGGTTGGTCACAGCTTTTCTTTCAAGGAGCAAGCGTCTTTTAATTTCATGGCTGCAGTCACCACCTGCAGTGATTTTGGAGCCCAAAAAAATAAAGCCTGACACTGTTTTCACTGTTTCCCCAACTATTTGCCATGAAGTGATAGGACCAAATGCCATGACCTTCGTTTTCTGAAATGTTGAGTTTTAAGCCAACTTTTTCACTCTCCTCTTTCACTTTCATCAAGAAGCTCTTTAGTTCTTCTCTTTCTGCCGCAAGGGTGGTGTCATCTGCGTATCTGAGGTTATTGATATTTCTCCCGGCAATCTTGATTCCAGCTTGTGTTTCATTCAGTCCAGCATTTCTCATGATGTACTCTGCATATAAGTTAAATAAGCAGAGTGACAATATACAGCCTTGAAGTACTCCTTTCCTGATTTGGAACCAGTCTGTTGTTCCATGCCCAGTTCTAACTGTTGTTTCTTGACATGCATACAGATTTCTCAGAGGCAGGTCAGGTGGTCTGGTAGTCCCATCTCTTTCAGAATTTTCCACAGTTTGTTGTGATCCACACAGTCAAAGGCTTTGGCATAGTCAATAAAGCAGAAGTAGATTTTTTTCTGGAACTCTCTTGCTCTTTCTATGATCCAACGGATGCTGGCAATTTGATCACTGGTTCCTCTGCCTTTTTTAAAGCCAGCTTGAACATCTGGAAGTTCATGGTTCACGTACTGTTGAAGTATGGCTTGGAGAATTTTGAGCATTACTTTGCTAGCGTGTGAGGTAAGTACAATTGTGCAATAGTTTGAACATTCTTTGGCATTGCTTTTCTTTGGGATTAGAATGAAAATTGACCTTTACCAGTCCAGTGGCCACTGCTGAGTTTTCAAATTTGCTGGCATATTGAGTGCACTTTCACAGCATCATTTTTTAGGATTTGAAACAGTTCAACTGGAATTCCATCACCTCCACTAGCTTTGTTCGTAGTGATGCTTCCTAAGGCCCACTTGACTTTGCATCCCAGGATGTCTGGCTCTAGGTGAATGAACACACCGTTGTGATTATCTGGTTCTTGAAGATCTTTTTTGTATAGTTCTTCTATGTATTCTTGCAACCTCTTCTTAGTATCTTCTGCTTCTGTTAGGTCCATACCATTTCTGTCTTTTATTGTGTCCATCTTTGAATGAAATGTTCCCTTGGTAGCTCTAATTTTCTTGAAGAGATCTCTAATCTTTCCCATTCTATTGCTTTCCTCTATTTCTTTGCATTGATAACTAAGGTAGGCTTTCTTATCTTTCCTTTCTATTCTTTGGAACTCTGTATTCAAATGGGTATATCTTTCCTTGTCTCCTTTGCCTTTCGCTTCTCTTCTTTTCACAGCTATTTGTAAGGCCTCCTCAGACAACCATTTTGCATTTCTTTTTCTTGGGGATGGTCTTGACAAGTACAAGTATGGGGGAGAATTGGCAAGTACAGGAGAAATGAGAAATAATGAGGTGAAGGTGGGAAACTCCAGGCAGGGGGAATAACATGTACAAAGAATCATAATGTCTTATTAGAAGAACTAAAGACAACTGTAGAAACCAAAGAAAAAGAATATAAGGTAAGGGTTAGAGAGACCTAGAGGGGCAAGAATCAGACAATGAAAATTCTAATAGGCCTACTAAAGGTTTTTCAGTGTTTATCAGAGAAGTAAGAGAGAGTCATTAAAATGGTAAACGTAATAATTAGACATAAGTTTATACACACTTTCTGAAATGGAGAGGCAACAGAGCAGATGAGAAAAGAGCAGCTGAGAAGCTATTATGTAGACAGGGAGACATGATAGTGACTTGGGCTGGGATGGTGGGAACTGAGATGGAGAAAAGTAGATGATTTAAGAAATATTTAAGAAAGAAAAACTATTTAAGGGTAACAGGTGATAGACACTGTCAGTGAGAATGGAAAGAAGCAAAAATCAAGGATGACAGGGTGGACTGTGAGGGAGCTGCTGAAACAAGGAACAAAGGAAGAGGACCCGGATTCGGAAGGAAGAATCTGAGTTTGGTCTTGGACTTGCAAAATCTGAGACGTCTTTGATATATCCAAGTTTCTTGTATATTTTGGACCAGAGTTCAAGAAAAGTAATGTGAGTTGGAGGAATAAACAACATGTAGGTTATCTGCATGGAGGTAGAAAATAAAGTCATAGACTTGGATGAAATTGCCTAGAGGGACAGTGCCAAATAGGAAAAGCGTTAATACTGAGCTTCAGAAATTCTCAATATTTAATAGCCAGATACAAGAAAGGAAGCCTGAAAAGGGGAGAAGAGTGACTAAACATGAAAAGAGAAAACCAGAGTCGGGTGTCATGGAAGCTAACGGAGGAGAGTGCATTTAAAAGAGAAAGGAGAGGTAGGTAAAACTCCTGGAAAGGTCATGTACTATGAGCCTTGAAAATGTTGAACATTTACTATCGCCTAGAAACTGTCTCTTCTTAACTATATTTAGAAATAGAGTACAGAGTTTTTAATTCCTCATTCTTTCTATAAAGAATAAAGTCCAACAGATTAACAAATTTTAAACTCTATCAAAATGAAAACACTGGCTATGACAAACATACATTTATAATTACAAAACACACCCTGACTTCATTTCCTTCTGTTTCTCTACTTATTTCCCCAAATGAATCAAACAGGCCAGTCTTCTCCATTGTAGAAGTTTACAATTAAGTGAACATCTTAGAGGCTTTTTCTTTCCTTTTAATTTTGGATTAAATACTCTCTACGAATAATCATCTAAGAGATTTCTAAAAGTATTCAGGCCCACATGATCTTTTATTAAATGGCCATCACCACAACATCCCAATATGGGGACTTCTGTACTAATACCAAATAATTCAGGGTAAAAATAGTGTCCAACAGACACAGATGTAAACATGGTGATCTGAAAAGCTAAAAAAACAGGTGCCCCACTTTCATCCTGCACTCACTCTCTTACCCCCTTGAGCCATTTGGGGTTGGCAATCCCTTCTCAGAGAGACTGACAGCAGAAAAGCCCAGGTGTACCAAAAAAGGACAATGATATCTGTAGCCAGTTTCTTTTACACAACAAACACCCAGGAGTTTTCAAAGAACTTGCAAAGACTTTGCAAAATTTATGAAACTTAACAGTTAGCCAAGGAAGAATTTTAAGCCATGTACCTATGTCAATTCCTCTTCGGAGGGTACTTTTGTCAGAGTTCTGATGACCAATCAGATCTTCTACCCAGTGAATATAGTTGAGTCTCAAGGGAACTGTAGGAATCAGTCTCTCCAGTGGAATATCGATAGAAAGTCCAAAATCTTCCCTTAGCAGAGTACAAGTCAGAGCTCTGACTGCTTCAGGGTCTTTAAAATTAAGACTGAAAGGTGGAGAAAAAGAAGTAAAACTGATTAGTAAGATGCACTATGTTGCAAAAGCTCTATGGCAACCAGGCAGTACCAAACACCCATTTGAATTTCTTAGGAGATCAGGCCTAAATAGTTATGCAGGAGCATTCAGGACAGTGGCAAACACACATGGGTGTGAAACAGTCACAGTATATGAGAGGCAGCATAAATTTCCTCCAAAAATACTGCATCCTCATACATGAAGCATACAGGACCAGAGTACCTCAGTTCCAGTTCCTGCCGAGCTGTCTCCTTACGTATGTAACTTTGGACAAGTTATTTAGCCTCCATGAGGCCATTTTCTCCACTGTAAAATGGGGATAATAATACCTAAATGTAGAGCTGCTGTGTGATAATCTGTGAAAAGTACTAGCATAATGCCTAAATGCTGGCTATTTTTACTATCACCAATTAACATGATTTGATAGTAGCATTCTTTGAAAATCATACTTAAAAGTGGAAAGAAACCAGTATAAGATGTTTAATAATGAAAACAGGTTAACATATTTAAATACAACAAATATTACAAATATTAAAATTTAAATGTAACTCATTTTAGCAGGCTTCCTGAGTAGTAATTTACATACTATAAATTCACCTATAAAGACACAATCGTTTCTTGTGTATTCATGGAGTCATGCAACCATCACCACAATCCAATCCCATCACCCTCAAAAAAAAACCCTGTACCCATCTGCAAGTCATTCCTCATTTCTGCCCTCAGCTCTGGGCAAGCACTAATGTAACTGTCTCCAGGGATTTGCCTTTTGTGAACATTTCATACAAATGAATCATAAACATGTGGTCTCTGCATCTGGATTCTTTCACTTAGCACAATGTTTGTGAGGTTTATCCGTGGTGTAGCATGTATCAGTACTTCATTTCTTTTTATGACCAAATAATACTCCATTATATGGACGACCACACTGTAGTTTATGTACTGGATGAATAACCACATTGGCGTTTTGTTTACC
>SJYT01033667.1:265697-276663 GCA_006410635.1 Cephalophus harveyi
CCAAAAAAAAAAAAAATCTATAAAAACTTAATTTTTAACTCTAACAAGAATATCCTATTTTACTCTTTTGATATCAGTCAAGTGTTCGAAAAAGATGGGCCAACTCCACTTCAACTTTTGACTGTGTGGATCACAATAAACTGTGGAAAATTCTGAAAGAGATGGGAATACCAGACCACCTGACCTGCCTCTTGAGAAACCTGCATCCAGGTCAGGAAGCAACAGTCAGAACTGGACATGGAACAACAGACTGGTTCCAAATCAGGAAAGGTGTACATCAAGGCTGTATACTGTCACCCTGCTTATTTAACTTAAATGTAGAGTACATCATGAGAGATGCTGGGCTGAAAGAAGCACAAGCTGAAATCATGACTGCCAGGAGAAATACCAATAACCTCAGATACACAGATGACACCACCCTTGAGGCAGAAAGAGAAGAAGAACTGAAGAGCCTCTTGAGGAAAGTGAAAGAAGAGAGTGAAAAAGTTGGCTTAAAGCTCAACATTCAGAAAACGAAGATCATGGCATCCGGTCCCATCACTTCATGGGAAATAGATGGGGAAACAGTGGCTGACTTTTTTTTTTTGGCTCCAACTCACTGCAGATGGTGATTGCAGCCATGAAATTAGAAGACGCTTACTCCTTGGAAGGAAAGTTATGACCAACCTAGATAGCATATTAAAAAGCAGAGACATTACTTTGCCAACAAAGGTCTGTCTAGTCAAGGCTATGGTTTTTCCAGTAGTCATGTATGGATGTGAGAGTTGGACTAGAAAGAAAGCTGAGTGCAGAAGAATTGATGCTTTTGAACTGTGGTGTTGGAGAAGACTCTTAAGAGTCCCTTGGACTGCAAGGAGATCCAACCAGTCCATCCTGAAGGAGATCAGTCCTGGGCGTTCATTGGAAGGACTGATGTTGAAGCTGAAACTCCAATATTTTGGCCACCAGATGCAAAGAACTGACTCATTTGTAAAGACCCTGATGCTGGGAAAGATTGAGGGCAGCAGGTGAAGGGGACGACACAGGATGAGATGGTTGGATGGCATCACCAACTCAATGGACATGAGTTTGGGTAAACTCTGGGAGTTGGTGATGGACAGGGAGGCCTGGCATGCTGCAGTTCACAGGGTCGCAGAGTCGGACACGACTGAGCAACTGAACTGAACTCCACTTCCTTCAATGACGGTGACGACAGTCAATTTTTACATATGGAAAAGAAGTTCACATCAGAGTACCATACTAAAAACATTCAAGTAAGTTCACGTTCTTTATTCTACAACAGCAGCCCAATCTATTACTAATCTAGCCCAATCATTGCTAGACACACGAAAGGAATATAAACCCATTCTGATGTCTATGTCCAACCCTTACAACCTGAAATGCAAAATTTCAGAATTTTTCTATCGAAGCAAGAATAACCTAGATACCTTATAAGATAAACGATGGAAAGTATTCTCTAAGAGCAACAGTACCTACTGACAGAATCGCCAACCTAACGTTTCTCAATGTTATTATGTACTGGCATTTTGAATAAAATTGTGAAAATCAGGAACTGCAAACTCCAATATTTACCAGCTACTACTCAAAATGCCAATCCTTGACAAGATATGTCCTTGTGCCAGAATGTAAATCAACACACCGAGGACAGTCATGTACAAAGACATGTCTGCTGAACCACACCTGTGGCACAGGTCCTCGCCTTGGTGGTCAGCAACAAGTAGTCTGTGGTCGAGCAGCCAGCCCAATGGCTACACTAGTGGCACTAAACCAGATGGCACAAAGCACCATTTCAAAGGGGATGGTCACCAGGCAGTTCTAGGTAATTAATATCAAGTGGGTTGGCCAGCCCACCTTTGCCAAATCTCTAAAATTTTCAAAGGAAGCCAGGAACCCGTATCTTTATATGAAATTTTTCTGATTCTTAAAATCTACGTGGACAATAAATAACTGCAAGTCTCATACAATTCACAGGCTAAAAGGTGGCAATCTCTATTGTAGAAAGTGGAATAACAAGGTTGGGTACTTGGCTACTCTGCACTTTTAAAGCAGTATAATAGTGTTTCACTCTTTTTAAATACTACTTTGCTCAACTGAGTTATATAGACCAGGTCAGAATTTTTTTTTTAATTTTTAATCTTTTTAGGTCAGAATTGAGAGGTTGTGATTGCTTCATTCCTTTATTTATTCAACAGATATTATATGTCAGCTATGTGCTGGCCATTGTGCAAAATACTGGAGACGTTGCAGTACGCAAATACAATCTCTCCCTTCATGAAGCTGACAGTCTGGTATTAATTCCAAGAATCATTCAAATATACATAAAATTGTCACTGTGATGAATACTATAAAAGTATAGGTACACTGTGCTATGAAACATACATACTAAGTGGAACTGCCTTGGGAAGGTCAAAGAAGGCTTCCCTGAGGACTAAAAGTAGAATAATAAAAGTTTAACAAAGGAAAGAACTGAGAGAAGGGAACATGGATGGCATTTTAGGGTCCTAAGTAAAGAGAAGAGCAAGTACAAAGACCCTGAGGCAGGAGAGAACTTACGGGGCATCCCTGGTACTGAGAGACAGCCACTGTGTCTAACATGCAGAAAGCAAGGTAAGCACACATGGTTTAAAATGAGGCTGGAGAGGAAGAGAGAAGCTGGATTACGGAGGACCTTATAATTATGGTAACCATATAACTTGATCAATTAATTCAGGACTCTTCTGAAAGTGAAAGAGCTATTAATCACATCAGGATAATTATAATCTATGTTAAGGAGTTAGGTCTAGTATGGAATAAAGATGGACCAAGTGGAAGCAAAGATGCCAATTAGAGAGCTACTACCGTAAAAGGCTGGACAATGGCAGCAGTGGCAAAGACAGGGAAATGTGACAGCAATTTAGACACGTTTATGAAAGAAAACTTACAAGATTTGCTGATGGACAGACACGCAAAGTGAGGGAGGGTGTGTTTACAGGTGTCTCCTGGTTCTGGCTTGCTCAACAGGACAGACAGTGCCATTTGCTGAATCTGGGAACTCTGGCAGAGAACCATTTTTGAGGAAACATATCTTATTTGAGAGCCGTGTTTGAGACACCCCAGTGCAGATATTGAAGTTAAAAGTACTCCAATATTTCTAACTAAGGCCAGTGACTTACCCTAAATTTGGTGAAATGTAAAAAAAAAAAAAAAAAGTCCAAGAGTAAGGGAAACAGTTAAATATAATTAAGCTTTACAGAAAAATTAGGAACAACCTGAAAGTAGTCAACAGAAATGCATCCAAACAAGAGAACACTTTTCAGTCGTGAAAAACAGTAAGACTGGGCTGATCCACAGGATTGTATGAGGAGGGTTCTTTATTATATTAAACTAACAACAACAAAAACAAAACCCCAAGTTTGGGAAAAAGCATATGTGTACATTATAAGCACATTCTTGTAAAAATAAAAATAAGACAAAAAGACCCTCTACATGAATACACACAGAAAACAATCTGGAAGGGTGAGAACCACCTCTGGATGTGGACATTCTCATATTTTTGTATTATCTGCATATACGTTACACAATATCACCTTCAAAACAAGTAAGTGTTTTGTAACTACAGGGAAAATGCTCAAGTCAACTGGGGGTTAAAAAAAAAGTCCTTTGGTTATACCTGTACCAAAATCACAGCCACAAAAATTACCATATATTAGTAAGTCAGGGCTTAGAAAGGAAAAAACAAAGTAATTTGATCTCTAGGGTGGAAGAACTTTTTTTCACCTTTTTTCTTTTATATATGCAACATTACCACTATTGAAGGATATATTTCCATAATTTCTCCATTAATGTAATGGGAAATGTTTGTATGATATATAAATGTTTGTATAATAGTTTTAAAAATATCTTTTTCAAAAAAAGAAAACAGATCCTTGGTTCCAGAGTACCTGTTTTCTGTGAAAGTGGGCCAATTCTTTCGAAGACCAAACCAGAGTATTTCCCACACTGACAGCAATCACCAAGAGACAGTTATACAGCTTGAGCATTAATTACATGGCTTCGTGAAACACTTGGAGCAAAAGAAGCAGCAGTATAATTAATATTTTCTTAGTGCCTTCAAACAGAGTTGTTGTTTATATAAACAATTCTCATTATTTAAAAAAATACACTTACTTTGATGGGATAGAACATATAACTTATTAATAAGGAACTACATCCTAATCACCAAAAAGTATAAGACATCAAGCAAAAGCTAGTCTAATTGAAGAAAATAAACAAAAGTCAATGAAGAGCTGATTCTCAGACTTTGTTAGCCACACAAGTGGTTGTTTACTTACTTCTAAGAAAATACAGACACTAATCTGAGGGTTGGAAATCTTTTTGTAGGACAGAAGTGAAGTCATCCGACTTCTCTAGTTAATTATCTAGGTCACTTCAGTACCCTGGGACATTCCAAATTCCTGAACACAGGCAAGATCTTTTTTCATTCTCATTTCTGAGAGCACAGGGAGGCACAGGGACTAAAATTAGCTCTCATGTGGAAATTAGCAATTTATTCCATCTGTCTTTGTTGTTCGCTTAACACATCCAGCTCCATAAAACAAAACAGCCTATTGTCAATAGGCTCATGCCTGATTTCCCCAGGATGACTCTTGCTCTGCTATTGATGAATACAGTATCACCATTATGGATGGAGTTTGGAAATATACATTCTGTAACCATGGTTAAAGTAACAAGCATTGTAACACTGTATAGGCTGAACCTTATGTAACAACAGAGGCTGAAGCTTCCCCACCTTATTCCAACACTGGTTTCTATTCATTAGGTCTTCACTGAGGTGCTAAAAATGGTACAGTCATAAACTATGACACAGCCCTTCAATGCTGGGACTTTGGTTTTGAAAACAAATCAGTTAAGTGTCATACTCTATTCAGACTCAACTGACAGGGCTCAAGTAGACTGCAGGATGTTCCTATGGGGCTGGTTACTGTGGAAAAGCACAAACTGAAATCTAATTGCAATGGTCAGATGTGATTACAACAAAGCAGTGACAGATGCAAGAAAGAGAGAGAGAGACAAAGGGAGAGAGATCACACCAGCAATCCTTGATACCTTATCAAGTATACCAGGCTTAATAACAATAATAAATATCCTTTACTAAGTGTCTCCAATGTGTTAGGTCACTTTGCACATGTCATTGCTAACCTTTATGACAAACATCCAAAGTACGCCCTTTTATCCCTCCTTTTTAGATGAGGAAATTCAGTCTCAGTAAAGCTAAGAAAATTATCTAAAACCTCACAGCTGATAAGTAGCACTCTCAAAACTGGTCCTTAGGAAGATTCATTCAGAAGTACCCCTCTTTCCACACCACACCCTGGTTGCCTTCAGAGAGCACTTCAGGGCTCAACAAATAAATGACACTTCAATCCATGTCAGGTCTAATGTTCTATCTGGTATTCCTTTTCCATCACTAGCTGGATTTGTATTTTGGCCATTCTTTTTTGTGTATCTTCTTGAGTTAAGTTAAAGTAGGTAAGTGTTAGTTGCTCAGTCGTGCCTGACTCTTTGCGACCCCATGGACTGCAGCCCACCAGGCTCCTGTGTCCATGAAATTTTCCAGGCAAGAAAACTGGAGCGGGTTGCCATTCCCTTCTCCAGGGGACCGTCCCAACCCAGGGATCAAACCTGGGGTCTTCTGCATTGCAGGCAGACTCTACCATTTGAACCACCAAATCATAGACTCTTTATGTGCTTACTGCCAACCTAAAGTTGGCATAAACTCATACTCTCCCATTGTTAAAGTAAGAGAAGTTCTCCTCAAGTTTGCTTCAATCTCTTTCCATCCTCTCACAGACAAATTTGCTTCTCCTTGCAAAAACTTTTTAAATTACCTTTGCCTATCACAAAACAACCACTGTGAACACCAGGTTCATGATTTTAAGTCCTTTTCTATGCACAGCATATCTGCAGATACTTTGGTTTCAGTCTGAAACAAAATCATGTTTCATAATCTGCCATACCCATTCCCTGGGCTATGTGGTAGTCCACTGTAGGGAACTGCACTGTAAGAATACACAATTTTGGAAATATAGATTATTTCCAATTTTCCTTGTTATAAACAGCTCTGGAATAAACACCTTCAAACATACGTTATTTAAGTATGCTTTTAGAACTGTCAAAGCTGCAATCCTACCAGCATTTTATCACTATGCCTATTCAACTACATTTTTGCCACTGATGAATAGTGTATATTTTATCTTTGCTAATTTGGTCCATTTTGTCTTTTTTCTTTTGTAAATTGCCTATTTTTATCCTTAATCTATATATTAAGGTTTTTTCCTTTTTCTTATTGTCTTCTAACAGTTTTTCATATTAAGGGAGCTAATTCTTTGCTATATGCTGTAAATACTTAGACTGTATGTGTTGTCACTTTTTACCGTTTCTTGATATGTAAAAGTTTTTATTTCTTAAGCAGTTGAATCCATAAAATTTCTTTTATGCATTCTATCTTTGGAGTTTAGAAAGACTATTCCTATACCAAAATTCAACAGTTCACCTATACATTTTTTCCTAGTATTTAAATAAAATAAATATACTGAAATCATTAAACCATTAGGAATTTAGTTTGCATAATACATAGGAAAGGGAATCTAATGCACTTTGCCCACAGCTGTTCCAACTGCATCTATTAAAAATCCATTACTAAAATAAATAAATAAAAATCCATTACTTAAAAAAAAAAGTTTCTGTCTAGTTCCACCCTTAGCAACCTGAAATGCTCTTATTCTACATTATAGCCTTTAATGGTGGGGTGGTAACTTTTACTTAGGAATCAGGTTCTAAAGTAAGCCTGTAAAGTGAAAATCCAAAATAACACTGTGACATCACTTTAATCATTCACAGCACTGTAACGTTCACATTATGAGGAACACACAGGAGTCAGGACTGATTAAGAAAGGATGATTCACCCTGTCCACTCTACACTCCCTCTGGGAGGTTCAGTGCTGAGTAGAGTGCAGGCTGGACTCACTCTATTTAATGTGCACATGCTGTTTAGACTTGAAGGCCACTTTGTGCCAGACAATGGGGGCCCATTCCTGCGGCAATATGCCGCTAATGTTTTAATTCCTTGAACTTCACAGTATACTAAATACCCATCTGGGAGACTTTACACTCCTTCACCTTTCCGTCATCCATTTGCTTTGAGCATCTTTTCTTTGAACAAAAGAAATGTCATGTCCTTTTCTTTCACAAAAACCTCAGAAGGATTCTGATTTGGGGAAGAACTGACATATTAACTTTATTGAGCTCTCCCATCCAGAAACATACTGTGTCCCTAGATTCACTGTCTCCCCTGGACCCCTGAGAGCAAGGCTGTTGCTTTATGCACACGGGCTTAACGTATTTCTTTGCTGAGTGTCTGCCTATTTCTCTTTGTTACTGTGTATGGGATCTTTTATTGTAATTATATTTTCCAACTAATATCTAGAAAGCTATNTGACATATTAACTTTATTGAGCTCTCCCATCCAGAAACATACTGTGTCCCTAGATTCACTGTCTCCCCTGGACCCCTGAGAGCAAGGCTGTTGCTTTATGCACACGGGCTTAACGTATTTCTTTGCTGAGTGTCTGCCTATTTCTCTTTGTTACTGTGTATGGGATCTTTTATTGTAATTATATTTTCCAACTAATATCTAGAAAGCTATTAATTTTCCTTTATTTATTTATATACATTTAAAATATATATATGTATGTATATTTTATTCAGTAATCATTTGAAAATTTTTAGGTGATTCTCAAATGTTTCTTCAGGTAGACAATAATCAAGCCATCTGTAAAACTGCAATTCTTTTTCTTTCTAATCTTTGAACTCAATAAATAAGAGAAGCAGAAGACTGCGTTAGAGAGTTCCAACTCAGTCACTTCTAGTGTTAGAAGCTTGTGCAAGCTATTTAAAAAGAATGTGTGTTCATGTTTGTAGATTAATAAGTTCAAAATATATCATTAAATCAAACCCATATTATTTAGGCTATCAGTAGTTCTTAACCTTTTCTGGGTCAACTACTCTTTTAAATGTGAAGTTCTAAATTACAGGTTAAAGCTTTAAGTCCTTCATGGACACAGGAGCCTAGTGGGCTAGTCCATGGGGTCGTAAAGATTTGGACATGACTTAGCGACTAAACAACAACTTCAAGAAAAAGAGCATATATAAAGAGTATTTTTGCCTAATTGTCTTTGAAGCGTTCACTGATCCTCTGAAAATCCCTAGGCCGTTGTTGTTTATTTTTATCTACTTGGTTCGAACTACAAAGAAAAATGTCCCTGAATTACATCAAACACTTAAATCTTCTGAAAGTTATTCCTTTCAGAAGACAAAAGACAAACGTGTTTTCTTTTTTTAATAAATTGAGGCTTTTTGTCTTCTATTTTACTTTTCTTTAATTTGGAGGGAAGCCTCATTTCTAGCATGATTTTGCCCATCCCTTTTTTATTGGCAATTTTAAGTTTTGAGCATGGCATCTATAAATGGCATGTAGTTAAGATTTTAAAGAATTATTCTCATGCATTCAACAAACATTTACTGAATGTCTATTATTTGTCAGATACCCTTAAACCATTCAGATATGTTGTGATAACAGATTTTATGGTCTGCTCTGAGTGATTTTTTTTAAAAATATAAATCTTAAAGCCATCTTAAAAATCTAACCATTTAAAAAATCTTCCTCTGGTTCCTTAAAGTATGAGCCATCAAGTTCATTCTTATTTGCATGCTATGAAAGGCTCTTTGTAACCTGTTCTTTGTCTTCCTTTCAGTCTCATCTCCCAGTATTCCCTAAGCTGTTATCCTATATCCACTTCAGCCGCATCTAATGCAGCTCTGCAAATGTACCAGGCCTTTCACAAAATTCTGTTCTCTACACTTGGAACTCTTCCGCCCTTCTGTTCAGCCATCAGAATTCAGTTCAAAGACCAAGGCCTTCACTAACACCACTTCCAAATCACCATGGGTCCTTCTCTTCAGACTTCCGTTTTCAACTGTCTACCCAATACCCCACCTTGGATACTGCATAGACTTTTCAGATTCAATGTGCCCCCAAATGAAAATATATCAATCTCCCCTAAACCAGCTCATTCTGCCTTGTTCCCTACTGCAGTAAACAGCACTATCACCTAATCTCTTACTAAATTGAGGTCACTTGGCTCATTCTTAATTTCTACCATGTCCTGCTAATCCTATTCATCAATTTCTCTCAAATTCATCCAGTGATCTATATCCCTCCTCCCTCTACCGAGTTAGGCCATCAATATATCTAATGTGGATTACTGAAACCAGTCCCTACTCGCTCACTTATATTTCCAGTCTTAATTCCCCCTGCAATCCACCTTCTACAGTGCTCCTAGATTACACCTATCTAAACAATTCTAGTCTATCCTAAAGGAGATCAGTCCTGGGTGTTCATTAGGACTGATGTTAAAGCTGAAACTCCAATACTTTGGCCACCTGATGTGAAGAGCTGACTCATTTGAAAAGACCCTGATGCTGGCAGGAGGAGAAGGGGATGACAGAGGATGAGATGGCTGGATGGCATCACTGACCCGATGGACATGAGTTTAAGTAAACTCCAGGAATTGGTGATGGACAGGGAGGCCTGGTGTGCTGCGGTTAATGGGGTCACAAACAGTCGGACACGACTGAGTGACTGAACTGAACTGAAACAATTCTGAATGCTACTGACTTGCTTTAAAACTTAAGTAGATAAGGATGGGGATGGGTAATTCTGAAGACACAAGAACTCACCGCACATGAGCCTAAGATAAATTCCAAACTCAGGGCCTTACACAGCACTGCAAGCGCCGCCCTCTCAGCCTCACCTCCGGTCATGTGTCCACCACACCCCAGCAGCTTTTCCAGTCCCCCACAACTCTGTGCTCTTCGCACATGCCACTCCCTCTGCCTGTAACACTCTTCTTTCTACCTGGCTCATTCTTCAGAACACAGCTGAGACCACCTTTCTGTTTCAAATTATTCTCTAAATCCCAAGGTTGGGGTCAGGTTTCCCTTCTGTGTGATTCCACCCTGTGCTCCACAGGCTCGGCTGGGCCATACCGAAAGCTAACTGCTTATTTGTCCACTTCCTCCACTAGTGTGTCAACTCCAAATATGGCTGTGACCAGGTCTTTCTTGTTTACTACAGCTTTCCTAGAACTTGGCACAAAATAGTTTAAAAAAAATCAATAGATATTTAATAATTAAGTACATAATAAAAAAAGGCAAAAAAAGTAAGTACAAAAACAAGTATAGAGAAGAAACAAAGAATAACAAAACTGTCTTTGTTCTAAAGCTACTAGGATAAATAAACGTCCACAGACATAATGGTAGAGGTGACCTAAACACAGAGAAACACCAATTCAGTATTTTCAGAGTGATCTCCGAAGTAAGGTGCCAAAGATGAATCTTTAGAACTCTTATTTAAATATATTTTTAATTTCTAGTTTGAAGTTTGTTTTCTAAGATGCTTAATATAGTAACATGGTAAGTAATATAAGCATTCATACATGGAGCTGTGCTCAACTTTCACTGAGTGAAATAGACAATCAGTTCAGTTCAGTCGCTCAGTCGTGTCCAACTCTTTGCGACCCCATGAATCGCAGCACGCCAGGCCTCCCTGTTCATCACCATCTCCCGGAGTTCACTCAGACTCACCTCCATTGAGTCCGTGATGCCATCCAGCCATCTCATCCTCAGTCGTCCCCTTCTCCTCCTGCCCCCAATCCCTCCCAGCATCAGAGTCTTTTCCAATGAGTCGACTCTTCGCATGAGGTGGCCAAAGTACTGGAGTTTCAACTTGAGCATCATTCCTTCCAAAGAAATCCCAGGGCTGATCTCCTTCAGAATGGACTGGTTGGATCTCCTTGCAGTCCAAGGGACTCTCAAGAGTCTTCTCCAACACCACAGTTCAAAAGCATCAATTCTTCAGCGCTCAGCC
>SJYT01033667.1:276882-291118 GCA_006410635.1 Cephalophus harveyi
TTCTTCACAGTCCAACTCTCACATCCATACATGACCACAGGAAAAACCATAGCCTTGACTAGACGGACTTTAGTCGGCAAACTAGTCTCTACTTTTGAAAATGCTATCTAGGTTGGACATAACTTTTCTTCCAAGGAGTAAGCATCTTCTAATTTCATGGCTGCAGTCACCATCAGCAGTGATTTTGGAGCCCCCCAAAATAAAGTCTGATACTGTTTCCACTGTTTCCCCATCTATTTCCCATGAAGTGATGGAACCAGATGCCATGATCTTCGTTTTCTGAATGTTGAGCTTTAAGCCAACTTTTTCGCTCTCCTCTTTCACTTTCATCAAGAGGCTTTTTAGCTCCTCTTCACTTTCTGCCATAAGGGTGGTGTCATCTGCATATGTGAGGTTATTGATATTTCTCCCGGCAATCTTGATTCCAGCTTGTGTTTCTTCCAGTCCAGCGTTTCTCATGATGTACTCTGCATATACTTTTGCTTTGCTACAATTGTGCCATAGGTTGAACATTCTTTCACATTGCCTTTCTTTGGGATTGGAATGAAAACTGACCTTTTCTAGTCCTGTGGCCACTGCTGAGTTTTCCAAATTTGCTGACATATTGACTGTAGCACTTTCAGAGCATCATCTTTTAAGACTTGAAATAGCTCAACTGGAATTCCATTATCTCCACTAGCTTTGTTCATAGTGATGTTTTGTAAGGCCCATTTGAATTCATGTTCCAGGATGTCTGGCTCTAGGTGATTGATCACACCATCATGATCATCTAAGTCATTAAGATCTTTTTTGTATCATTCTTCTGTGTTCTTGCCACCTCTTCAAAATATCTTCTGCTTCTGTTAGGTCCATACCGTTTCTGTCCTTTATCGTGCCCATTTTTGCATTTAATATTCCCTTGGTATCTCTAATTTTTGTGAAAAGATCTCTAGTCTTTCCCATTCTATTGTTTCCCTCTATTTCTTTGCATTGATAACTGAGGAATGCTTTCTTATCTCTTCTTGCTATTCTTTGGAACTCTGTATTCAAATGGGCATATCTTTCCTTTTCTCTTTTGCCTTTCACTTCTCTCCTTTTCTCAGATGTTTGTAAGGCCTCCTTAGGCAATGATTTTGCTTTTTTTCATTTCTTCTTCTTGGCTATGGTCTTGATCACTGCCTCCTGTACAATATCATGAATCTCCATCCATAGTTCTTCAGGCACTGTCTATCAGATCTAATCCTGTGAATTTATTTGTCACTTCTACTGTATAATCATAAAGGATTTGATTTAGGTCATACCTGAATGGTCTAGTGGTTTCCCCTATTTTCTTCAATTTACATCTGAATTTTGCAATAAGGAGTTCATGACCTGAGCCACAGTCAGTTCCCAGTCATGTTCCTAAGCTTGTGTTATTTACTGATGGAGCAGGCCTGATAGAATCTGGTTTGTTTGGGGAACTTAGGCTTCTCCTGAGAAAGAATTCATCCTAATGGAAGGAACATTTGGTGTGTGCAATATCAAATCTTAGTAGTGAAGGGGAGAATTGAGTCTTAGATAAAAAGATGCCTACTGGGTGTCTTGGAAAACACTGAAGTGAGAGTGAGGAAGTATTCCTTTGGTATTCCTCAACAGGGTGTAACACATAGAAAGAGACACAGTTTCTCTTACCAATGCCTCATTTTGCTCTGGAAGTAAGTGTAACTTTTTTTTTTAACCTTCAATAGTCAATAACTATGGTACTTAGCAGAGACAGTTGCAGAGGAAGGGTATCTTGTAGGCAAGGTCAATACTCGAGGCAAGAAGTGGTGGTTCTCAGCAGATGTGGTGGTTTGTAGAGAATGTAGAGGGATGTCTTGTGCTTGTGCTGTTCCTTGGTAGAGTGGTTGACATAAATGGCTGGTGAGTGCTGTAGGATCTTGCAAAAGAGAGATAATAGAAGAAGAAAATTTAGCTTGTTAGCACAAAATGTGTACCCTCATGTAGACACAGATATAATTAGCCTGAAGTGTGCAGACCTCCTTTTCTGTTCTACACTCACAAATGGGGGCAAGAAGCAACAAAATAAACAGTAAAGAGAGAAGGCCTGAACTACCTCTCCCAGATAAGCTGCCCAAATTCCCAGAATACTAGGTCCTGGCAACTCCACATTCACTTACTGTAAAAGTGTAAAAGGTTAGGTTACTCCCCAGGCTGTAGAACAAGTGCCCAATTGCCCTCAGAGATAGCATATCCCTCATCCAAAAGGAAACCTAGCCTGATCTTGCATCCAGCTAATCTTTCACATTACTGCAACTGGGCACTTTTGTTTTCTTATCATCTTCACAGAGAGCAGAGAGAGATTGTCATGATTTTTCATGACTCTTTTGTCTCCACTTTAATAGCCAGACGCTAAAACCAAATAAACTTGTTTACAGAGAAAAACCAGCAATTTTGTCTGATCAGTTGATCTATCTCATTCTTACTGAAACTGCAATTGTGTTATTCTGACTGACAGATTCTCAAGAGAGATTTAGAAAAACTATTCTTGGTCAAATTCACTAAGAACAGAATGTTTCAAGTGGATGTGTCTGGCTAGAATCTCCCTGAACTATTCAGTAATAGCACATCAAAAGTCTGATGAATTTTTATTTCCCATCAGAAAAATAACAAAACCAATCTGAAAAATGGGAGTGTTTTGTGGGCAGTTGGTATATAGCCTAGTACTAAATACCTTTTTTTTTGGCTGCTCCTTTTTTTTCTCCCCTTCAGCAGCTATGTTTAATGGGCTGAGGGAAAGCTGTTTGCTTGCAGAATCTTATTATAGACCAGAAATACACTTGTTCCAGAGAAGAGTAATTTAATTGGTTCCAAGTCAAATGATGTTAACAGGTGTCACCTCACCAATCCAGGACTTAAAATGGGTTATTATAAACAGAACTAATACGTATTTTTCTGGCTTTTGCTCCCATTTGTTATGCAAGACTGCATGCCCCTGTAATGTTCCTTCTGATTATTTCTAGCAACTTTAGGAGGTGGTTGACATGTGCTCATACACACGTACTGTCAGCTACCGCATAATGCCTGCCATTTTCTTGCCCTTTAGCTCAAGTTCTCCTCTGATGCCATCTGCAGCTAAGGCCTGCACAGCTTAATATAAACTGCAAGGAAGTCTTGATCAGTATTTCTGCTTCTGCCAGGCTCCGTGACACTTCAGTGGAAGGACATTATATTGCTGGTTCCATGGATACACGAGGTCCACGAGAAGGCACAGGTAGAGGGAGAATCTCTCTGTCCCTTTCAGTGTTCCACACTGCTGAACTTAATTGTCAAAGAGCTATAGAGCTTTTATCCATAGCTCTCTCTCTTCCCGTAAGACTCAAACAAGCTGTAGTGGAGCAGGATGGGTAGTATGGGAGTCTGGTGGCCTTGGAAGATACCTCTAACATGTGACTGTAATTAAGGTGAATTCCAGCTGCTGTGCTCTGAAATCATAATCAAGGTTGCACAGAGGCCATGCTTCCCTGGCTGCTCTCAGTCAAGAATTGAGCATGGGAGTAATACAAAGGGGGACACCCTGAGATTCATGGGACACTTCTGCTAGATATCTTTGATTTGAAGTTTCCTAACAGCTTTGTCAAACTTTCCTTAGAACTATAGTCCAACTTTCCTTCCTTTTTTTCTCTCACAGGTATTTCCCCCAGTACATTTTTCTTTTTGCATATTTAGTCCCATCTTGGCATCTTGCTTCTCACAGGACCTAGATAGCACAGGGCATCTGTTATGTGCAACAGAATAGCTTAAATATTCTCCCTTTTTCTGAACCACATGTATCTTCTTGATGACTCCCCTTCAAAGGAATTTTCTCTCCCAGGTGGCTTCTAGGTCCTTCTACAAATAGATTTGATGTAGATTGCAGTTTCCTCCACCCAGTTTTGCCTGGCATGCTCAGACACATCTAGATCTCAGTAGGAGATGTGATGTGATGGAGGCTCAAACTAAGCCCCTTGCTATATATCCTAGAGCCTTATGATTCTTCACCAGTTCAATGCATGGTTAGAGAAACAAAAGAAATACAGGCAACTATCCTTGCTTTTGAAATTAAAATTCAGTTAGTGAGATAAAAATCTCACATCTGCTACAAGCGCCTTAAAATGCACATAATAATCATTGATTTTTCAAGGATATGAAGAGAGCTTCAAGGAATACGGTTTTGTCTTTCTCTGGGTTTCTACTTATGTGGGATATTGACAGATAATAGCAGAAAGCTGTTTCTTTCTGTCTGTGCAGGTTCATGATCGGTTGAATGTGAAGATGTAGAGGTGAGAGAGGCACATAATCATCATACTCATTACTGTGATGGGCTGAGCCTATTGCCTTTCATCAAGGCCTTACTGAATTCTCCCACTGTTTCAGAGACTTGATTCATGGACTGACATGATGTCTTCACTTATTGCTTCCCAAAGTAAAAAGGTGGATAGAAATTGAGAATAAATTAAGTAAGTTAGTTTAGCTTATAATCAGGCATAAGAACTCAACATTGATTTTCAAAGGATAAAATATTTTAGAGTTAAGAATGTATATAACATATGGGATAGGAAGAAATAAATGCCAATTACTCTTCAATACCAATGTCAATATACATGTTGTTTTCTTAGCAAAAGGCCTTTGGATAAATTCTAGATTAACAGGGATAGAAATAATGTCAAAGATTACTAATTTAGTATGTCCTCCCTCTGATGGGAAGAACAGCACCTTGAAAGAAAGTTAATATGGAATGTTATGTCATGGGAATTGCTCACAGAAAGGAAAATACCAAGAGAATTAAGTAAAGCTAATTTGAAGGCAAATTTTCTTTGGTAGTGAGGTTTGAAATCTTATTATTCCACAGCCTTTTAATTGAGAGACAATATGCTGATTTTTTTTTTGAACTTGCAGATGCTCGGGGTTAAACTTGGGGTTGAATGGCTGTCATGTGACTTTGAGTGGCTTGCAAATTCTTCAGGAGAGAGTTAGGTCAACTAACAAGAAGCTAAATGCTCAGTATTATCTCATGATATCACAGGATAAACCATTAATATCAAGAAGCTTCTGAAGTATCTATCTGGAAATTTGTCAGTGCACCAGGAACAATAATTCCGGGCATAATGTTAGACCAACTTAAATGGGACAACCAAAGAAACAACTAAACAGACTCATGAATAAGCAGTAGGAGTTTATCTTTCAAGTTACACTTCCTTGGTCATTGAAATTGACCAAGTAAATAAAATTAACAGTATGAGTGAGCTGCGTTGTGATATATTAACCCTTCCCCATTGTATTTAGCATTTTAAATACTGGAGAGCTAATTCCTATTCCAACATACACAAAATAAATGCTTGTCCCTTAAATCCAATACCAACACATGGTACAGTACAAATAGTTTAATTCTGTAAGAATTATAAAAGATAAAGACTTTTTAAGAATCAGATTCCTTTACTGAAAATACCTTGCAAATTTGAGATTGTGTCTATGTAACCTCAAACATGACTAAAAAGTAATATAAACTTTTTTCCTTTTGGGTGCTGATATTAAATTTTCTTTATACTTTTATATTTTCAATATATTACAATAAATATATAACTTTTTAACTGGACGAAAATTAATTTTGAGTGGTTAATAAAGGAATGGGTGTGACTTAGTGAGTAGGGAAACATTCATAATATTTGAAACAATCTGGCAAAGGCTTGGAAGCAAAAGACAGAAATCTGATTACATTCAAGAAGTTTGCCAGTGTTTGACTGAACTATAATTTCTATATCCTACCTATCACTTCAGTAAGCCTTGTCTTTTTACAAGGCATGTGACAGCAGAATGTTGTATTAAAGTACCCCAACATTGAGTTTATATAAAAAATGAAGAAATGGAGTGGAAAGTTTTTGTTTTAGTAATATTTCTAGTTCATGAGGAATAATGGGGAAAAGTTTGGAGAAGGAAATGGCAACCCACTCCAGTATTCTTGCCTGGAGAGTCCCATGGACAGAGGAGCCTGGTGAGCCGCAGGCCATAGAGTCGCACGGAGTTGGACATGACTGAAGCGGCTGAGCATGCCTGCACACACAGGGAATTTTGTTTACGTCTTCTGCGAATACATTATTTTGATTGACTCTACCTGGGAATTCAGAGGGGAAGTTTGTTTTGTCATCTATAAAGAAAGAATTTGATGAACAAACACAATTGCTGGGGTCATGTTTAATGGATGTATTTTCAAATTCAGTTAAATACTTTGTGCTCATTTGCTCTGTCGTGTCCGACTCTTTGTGACCTCATGGACTGTAGCTTCCAGCCTCCTCTGTCCATGGGATTTTCCAGTCAAGAAGACTTGAGTGGGTTGCCATTTTCTTCTCCAGGGATCTTCCTGACCCAAGGATGAAACCCATGTCTGTTGCATTGGTGGGCAGAACCTTTATCATTGAGCCACCAGGGAAACCCTGTTAAACCCTTCAGAGGTTCCATTTACCACCAGACACCTAAAATGTTTATTACAAACTCATTTTAGTAGTCAAATTTTAGTAAATGCTTATGTTTGAATGTTACACAATTTTATTTCTTTCAGATATACTCTATAACTCACGCTTTCCACTAGTTTTTACCAGTTCTCCTGCTACCCCCAATCTATCCAAATGACTGAGTTTTGCTGTATGGGTTTGCTGCTGTATTAGTATATTGACAGAGATATATAAACCATGGCTTCTACAGCTGTTTCAGATGAAACTGTATATTAATGTGTAAACTTGCAACATACAGCTTAGCTGGAAAGTTATGTGGAACAGGTGACTGGGGAGATAGCTTTCACCACTTGGACTAAAGTCAATTTTGAAGGAGCTAAAAGATGCCTATCGAATTCTGGTGCATGTGTGTGGTTTGAGGAGTGCATGTGCATGGCAGAGAATTCTTTATACTTCAAAAAAGTTGAAAATATGGGTGGTTAAATGAAGTTACACTTTTACACCCTCATATGCTAAGTGGAAGAGGCAGCCAAATGCAGTAAAAATTTGTTAATATTAGTCAATCACTCTTGGTTTACAGTGTTTGGATGATGTAAAAGATGAATTTAAAACCTACATCAATTGTACCAAAAGTCAACTGGAAAGAAAAGGATTTTAAGTCCTTGAGCTTTTATTAATAATACAAATTCGCAGCCAAAGGAATAGCCTTAGTCAACACATTTCCATATCCCCCTAAACACAAATAGCCTCCAACCTTTGGAGGTTGTTCCTTCGAGATGTTTCACCAGTGACATCACAGTGATTGCCACCTCCCTTGGACTACTTTAGGCCCTGCCCAGAGCCCAGAAGTCCAGACAGCCTGGGAGACAAGCAGGAGTTGGAGCCCAAGTAGGAGAGAGAGAAGAAGCCTACTGCAGCCCAGGGTGTCCTTGACCCTATTCAGGTAACAGCAGGATTTTTAAGCTTAGCATACAGTGTGTATGTGTGTACAAGTTGCAAATAAGAAAAGCACAGGAATATTTACATTTCTTAATGAAATAGACAATGCCTATTGTACACAGTGTTTCTTAGACTAGAAAGTGAATATTATTGATTCTTGTTTTCCTTTTTTTTTTACCTTATGGCATGTGTTTTCTCCCTTCCTATTAAAAAGTATCATACAGGAAAATATGTCTTCCATCTTTTCAAAGTCTCCATTCAAAGAAAGTTAATATCAAACAGTTTATTCAGAGTTCTTCTGTTTTTTCACTTTGAATCATATACTGTGATCTTGATGTCAGGAAAGATTTAAAATGAGGCCAAAATTGTCTTTGTGGGTTAACAGCAGAAAAATGGAAGATTGCTGATCCGGGGTTTTACCTAACTTTGGTATAAATGTGTGTGAAATTAGAGCCCACTCCCTATAGTTAGCTTATATGTTGATTGAATTGGATTCATTAGAAATTCCCACCTTAATGCTGTGTTTTATTACTTTAAAAACATATAAAACAACAGCATTTAAGCTTATCATCAAAGTGCAAGATATAGTAAGAGGTAAACCATAGGTAATAAAGAAGTGTGATGAGTAGCTGTCAATTCAGAGACCATTGAAAAAAACGTGAAGAGTCCATAAAACATACCCTTTGAACAATTATTGTAAGGCAACATCTGTATAAGTATCACTCAGGTCAAGAAATTGTCATTGGCGCACTCCAGAATTCCATTCTTGATCACTTTTCCCTTTTGCCTCATCATTGGTAATCATCATCTTAATTGTTGAGCTAGTCTTATCCATGGTTTTCTTTATAATTTTACCATTTCTATCTGCGTTCCTAAGCAATATAGTTAAATTTCCTGTTTTGGGGTTTGAAGAAATAGAATTACATTCTGTGTTTCTTTTTGTAAATTCCTCTTTTGCCTCATAGTTATTTTTGTGAAATCCACCCATCTATTATGTGGTGCTGTAGTTCATATATTTTATTTGCTCTATAGCATTTGAAAGTATGAACATCCCACAGTTCACATTCATTCTATTGCTGTTGAACATTTGAGTTGTTTCCAGCTTAAGGATATTATGAAAATGTTGCTATGAACATTCTTATATATATAAATCCTGGTATATATGTGCTTGAGTTTCTAAAGTAAGAGTGAAAGAGCCAGATAAAAGAGAATGAACATTATCAACCTCAATTTAAAAATGTCAAATTGTTTTCCCAAAGGTCAAAAATTTACACTAGCCAGGGCAGTTATTTGTGGTTATCATCCATGTTATCACTCCTACAGAGTAACCACAATCCAACAACTATTTCCAGTCTGCCAGTTCTAGTTCTGCCTCTAACTTGCTATGTGTCATCACACAAACAACTTAACCTCTCTCTAAAAGTCAGCTTCTTAGCAATAATCTTGGGAGAGAGAAAAATCACAAAACTTGCCTGAGTTGTGGAAGTCCAAATTGTTGTGAAGGTTACATGAACAAAGCTCTGGACAACTTTCAGCAACATTTTCTGAATATGTTCCTGTCGGGTCACAGTCTCATAAGATTTGATGGGACAGTTATCTTGCCCTTCCTGAGCAAAATAATGGGTTGTTTTGATCATTGTAAATAAGGCCTCATATTTTTTACATATCTTTGTACTTCTTCGGACTTACTCAAATAAATTAGTGTTTGGACCAGGATTTAACTTCATTAATAAATCCATAAGGAAGAATCTGCTTTAGAGTCTTTAGATTCTTTTGTTCTTAGCCTCCTTGCCTGAATTAATCAACTTCCTGTTCTCCTCTGCTCTGATGTACATGCTTATACCTTCTTTCTATTTCCTTAATACTTCATTTTCTTCTGTTTACTTTCTCCTTCAAGCAAATCTTTGTAAAGATTTTCATTGGAAATGGTGTAGAAGGCAAAAATATAAGTAAGAATTAAAAGGAAAGTGAAACATGAATCAGTTACCATTGGTCATAGTTTAAACCAACATTCAACAACATACCTGTTAATATAATCTTATTAGAACTTATGTGTTATACCAACAATAACATAAGACATTAAAAAGGTTCATTTGACTGGTTTATGCAATTAATAATTTGGTACACTAATAATAAAAGAAATATAGTAATTATAATTCATAACTCAGGGGAGACTTCCTCCCCCTGAACTTCCACTTTAGAAAATAAAACACTTTTTCCCCTTAAACTTTTTCTACTCCATAGTAGACTTTTGCTGTAAATATTTAAAATTTTATTTTTAATCTTTACTTTCATTTGGCTTACATATACACAGTGTCAATTATGCCACATCACTAGAAGTAATAATTTTCTGTTTATCAAAGCATGATTTTCCACAAGTATTATCTATATAGACTATAAAGATACCACCCGAACTTTTTGAAGTGTTTACAATATAAGCACATCCTGGACTTGACTAAAAATAGCTGGCACAAGCCCTTGTTGAAATAGAAGTACCCATGGGGTTAACACTTGCTGTTTGGACTGAGTGCCTGTTATGTGAGGGACTTTTGGTTGACCCCAGTAGGCTCTATGCCCAATGCAGGGATTTCAAGAGGCCAAGCAGCTGTTGAAACTACTTAATGCTTTCACTGGGTTAGACAAAGATAGATCAGCTTGAAACTTGAAAAATTATGGCATCCTACCTTTGTATGTAATTTGAAGCAAGAAAAATTCTAAGTCATAACATTTTTTTTTGTCTGTTTTGGTGACTGTACTTGCTGGTAGCAAAGCAAGCAAGCATGCACACACATACGCACAGAAGTTGGAGAAATAAAAATGCAATATTTTGTATTTTATCAAGTGACAGTCACTCAGTCGTATTCAACTTTTTGTGACCCCATGGACTATACAGTCCATGGGATTCTCCAGGCCAGAATACTGGAGTGGGTAGCCTTCCCCTTCTCCAGGGCATCTTCCCAACCCAGGGATCGAAACTAGGTCTCCCACATTGCAGGCAGATTGTTTACCAGCTGAGCCACAAGGGAAGCCCAAGAATACTGGAGTGGGTAGCCCATCTCTTCTCCAGCAGATCTTCCTGACTCAGGAATTGAACCAAGGTCTCCTGCATTGCAGGTGGATTCTTTACCAACTGAGTTATGAGGGAAGCCCCATAAGCATCAATATAATCATCACAGGAAAATAATCAGAACTGTATCGGTCTTTTTGACATCAGGCCAAGAGAGAAAAAAAAAGGCTGTCTGTGTAAGTCAAGGTTTCTCAGAGAAACAGAATCAACAGGGAGGGTGTGTGTATGTGTGTGTAATATAATTGGCTTATATAATTGTGGAGGCTGGCAAGTCCAAAATCTGCAGGGGAAATTAGAGGCTGGAGACCCAGAGAAGAGTAATAATTCTAGTTCAAACATAGTCTGGAGGTTAGATATCTGAAATCAAAGTATTGGCAGGATTGATTTCTCCTGAGGCCTGTCCTTGGCTTGCATATGTGTCTTCATATGATCTTCCTTTTGCATGTTTTTGTCCTAATCTCTTCTTCTTATAAGGATAACAGTCATATTGGATTAGGACCCATCTTAATTACCTCATCTTAATTTAACCCATCTTGATTACCTCTTGAAAGACCCTATCTCCAAATATAACCACATTCCTCAATTAAAAAAAAAAAATATATATATATAGTTGCATCCCAAGATACTTGGGATTAGGGTTTCAACATGTGAATTTAGAGCGGGGGATACAATTCAGCCTATAACACATTTCCCTTCCATAATGCTTCTATTTCCTTTGAAGAAAGAATGCTTACTAATTTCTTACGTTTTCTTTGTTACTTTCTGATAGGAGGTAAGGACAAGCAGGAGATCTTTGGTGTGCCCTCAGAAGTTTGCCTTCAGTTCTCACCAAGCCACTCTGAGAATGGAACGATCCACCCGGGAGCTGTGTCTCAACTTCACCGTTGTCCTGATTACAGTCATCCTCATATGGCTCCTTGTGAGGTCCTATCAGTACTGAGATGCCACAGCTCCTGGAATTGACTGCAATGCTCCAGGGCTGTCTTCTCTATGCCCTGACATCCCACTGCTGTCATGGGATGCCTTTTCTGGCACTCCATGGCACTTCTGACCAGTTTGCACAATGTCTGGGGTGCCTCCAGAGCTGCTCTCAATGGCTTCAAAATGTTTGCCAGTAAGCATTAGATTTATTCCCCAATTTTTACTGCAAATGTGTTAGACAAGCCACAAGGTTAAAAGTAAACTGGTTTCATGATGACATAGAATGTTAACAAGCTCCTGATCTGTCTCACCACACATCCCTTCAACCCACACTCAGCCACCAAACTCTAAATCAACTTGCCAGAAGAAAGAAATGTTAAAGGAAGTCTTTGTCAGCCCCTATAACTATCATGTGAATAAAGTTAAGTCAACCAAAAATAAGACTTTTAGAATTTATTTTAGCTTCTGTTTGTGATACTCCATTTAATCTTTGACTGAGACTGAAGTGACAAATGTTACAATATTTCTAGCATTTGAGATAAGCCAAGATCTTCCAACTGCTGAGGATTTGAAACCACATCAATTAAGAGTGTCATATTTCAAACAATTCCATTGGTTCAGTGTTCCTCAAACTTTCCTTCTGAATTAGTCCCAAGGGCAGAGGGAAAATAAATCCATTTCACTAGGAGGTCTGGAATACAGCCTGAACTGTTCACTAAAAGCACAAAATTTCTTTGAAGCCTTGTTTTATCATTAAAATTGACAAAGGTATATTTTATTCTGTAATATCTCCATTTGCTTTAAAATATATATTTACATTATTTCCCACTGAGTAAAACTGAAACATGAGTCATGTCCCTAAGAGTAGCATATTCCAGTTTGGTTATACTAATGCAGATAGAGCTAGTTGCTAATAAACTACAGTTGTAACAGAGAATAGAAAATACAACATTCATGTTTGTGAATACATGAAATAGACATTTCTTAAGCCTGTTGCTAGAAAACCCCACACTAGACAGATCACATTTGTTCTCTGTTCTAATCTCAAAGTAATCATGGAGAAAGGGAGTACTGTTAAGCCTCATTTTTCATAGTACCCCTCATAAAGGCATTCCTTACTGAGTGTAGCCTATCACTGCCTTTGCCCACCTAGCATTGTGATTCTCATCCCTGGATGCACAGTTTATTTACTTGGGGGTGATTTTTCAAAATATTTATTCTGGGTCCTCCTCAGACTAACTAAATAAAAATCTCAGGGGGTAGAACCCAAGAATCTGCGTTTTCCAAAAGTCCTCTAGATAAATATATTGTGTAGCTCAAGGTGAGAAACACTGATACCTACACCAGTACTTCTCAAACTTTGATGTGATTATGAATCACTGGGAGGACTTTTTAAAGTGCAGATTCCAATTCAGTTTGAATTCTGATTTAGTCTGTATTGGGGCCTGAGACTCTGCATTTTAAACAAGCTACTTAATGATGCCAGTGCTATAGTCTATGGTCTCCACTGACTTAGCAGATTAGAATTGTGGAATTAGTACATTAGAATCACCTGGAACCTTCAGAAAATGACCCAAGCTTGAGCCCTATTTCCAGGAGTTTCTAACATCACTATTCTGGGATTGAATCTGAGCATTATTTATTTTTAAAAGGATTCCAGGTGATTCTAATGTGCAGCCAAGGCTAAGAACCCTGAAAGAGATAAAGGAAAAAAAGTGTTATTTTGATGAGTTCCCACAAAATTTGAGAAACAACAGTGTATGGTCTTCAATGTCATGTTCCCAATTTCAGAGTCAGACTACACATGGATATGCAATTGTTAATGATTTAGTGTACAGCATGCTTACTCACGGGCACATGGCTCCAGGCCCCTTGGTAGAGAGTTACTAGTCTTTTTCTTACTCAAAGAAAATCTCAGAAAATCTACCAATGTTTGTATATGTGTTTGAGGAGGTATGTGTGCGATAGTGGAGAGGGGAATGGACAGAAAAATGATAAATTCTATTCCTCTGAGTGTTGGTGCCATTTACAACAGGTACCATTTATTGAATCTATTGTATATGAAGCCCTGATGGGCACTCCCTATGCATTATTTCCATTTAGCAGATGTGAGAACTGAGGGTCATAGGCCTCACTAACCAGATATAAGTAGTGAAGCTAAGATGACAAAAATCCCAGGTTAATTTCTGCTGGGGACTGCATATAAACCATGCTTAACTATAGATCTCTAAACCACTAGAGTATAAGTTTTTACCCTCACATTCTTTAGCATTACAAAACATCAGCCTAGTTAAAGATAATAGTTGTAATTTTCTATGCACTATTTCTTGCTTGTCAGTCCTCACCTGCTTTTCCTCTATTTTCATGTGATTGGATCTACTGATATAACTCGTTATCGGTCACTTTTTAAGAGGTAGGATATCCTTTAGCTGGGACTAGTAATTTTGCCTAATTTCTCCCATGTTCAACAGTCTTAGTCATAATTAAATTCTAGTGTCATTTAATAGTCTCTGTTTATGTATAATCTTTCCTATGGCCTGAGTTTTCCTGAATCATCACAGTACTATATCAATATTGGCCCTAGTCACTCAAAAGCTGTCTCAGTTCAGTTCAGTTAGTCGCTCAGTCGTGTCTGACTCTTTGCGACCCCATGAATCACAGCACGCCAGGCCTCCCTGTCCATTACCATCTCCCGGAGTTCACTCAGACTCATGTTCATCGAGTCCATGATGCCATCCAGCCATCTCATCCTCGGTCGTCCCCTTCTCCTCCTGCCCCCAATCCCTCCCAGCATCAGAGTCTTTTCCAATGAGTCAACTCTTCGCATGAGGTGGCCAAAGTACTGGAGTTTCAGCTTTAGCAT
>SJYT01033667.1:300454-314720 GCA_006410635.1 Cephalophus harveyi
ATCTTCGTTTTCTGAATGTTGAGCTTTAAGCCAACTTTTTCACTCTCCTCTTTCACTTTCATCAAGAGGCTTTTTAGTTCCTCTTCACTTTCTGCCATAAGGGTGGTGTCATCTGCATATCTGAGGTTATTGATATCTCCCCCAGCAATCTTGATTCCAGCTTGTGTTTCTTCCAGTCCAGTGTTTCTCATGATGTACTCTGCATATAAGTTAAATAAGCAGAGTGACAATATACAGCCTTGACGTACTCCTTATGTTTACAACATACATGCATAGATATACATACATCCAGAGAGACACAGAGATCTCATAATTTTTATTTTAAAACTCAGTTATGAGTCAGAGATTACAATATAAAACTCACCAGCATATACATTATAGTTGGAATAAGTTTATTCACTTGGGTTTAAAAAAGGCTTCTTTACCCTTGTTTTGTTTTGTTTTTGTTTTAGGTTCTACTGATTGAGCCAAGGCTAGTCTCAGGCTATGTGGGCTGTGTTTACATTTAAAGGACATGATAAAAGTTTTAAATTCAAGCTTTCTCCTGGAAGTACTCATTCGCTCATTTGAAAAGATGTTTATGAAGCCGATTTATGTGCAAAATACAAAAAAAGCCAACTTTGTATGCAAAAACCAGTTTTGAAATGTCAAAAGGGCCCCATCAAGATCATTGCTTGGCAAGATATGTATTTTCATGTATTCACTCCATTTCTGGACTCCCCTGATGGCCCAGTGGATAAGAACCTTCTTGCTAATGCAGAGGACACAGGTTCAATCCCTAGTCCAGCAAGATACCACATGCCATGGGACAACTAAGCCTGTGCATCACAACTACTGAGCCTGTATTCTAGAGCTCATGAACTGCAGCTACTGAGCCCGCATGCCACAACTAGTGAGGACTGTGTGCCCTAGAGACTGTGCTCCACAACAAAAGAAGTCAGCACAATGAGAAGTCTGCACACCACAACTAGAGAAAGCATGCACATAGCATTGAAGACACAATGCAGTCAAAAATAAATTAATTAGTTAAATTATTTTTAAAAGTATTAGCTCCATTTCAATTATATACGAGGTCACCTAGACTCCTTGGGGTAGCTGCATGTCCAGGAGCTTGTCAACTTTAGAAACATGATTTCTATTTTTTTTTTTTTTTAGCTTTATTTTACTGCAAACTCTGAACAATTTCTAAGGACAGAATACTGGTTCCAAAATGTGCTATTTGTGAGCTTAGCTCCTCAAGATGTCACCCTTGAGTTAGTTCAGTTCTTTTGTGTCTTTAGTTTTTTCCACTGACAGTTTAAAACCACCATGGGGGCTTGGAGCACACAATTTGTATGTGTGTGTTGCCAGGTGAGCTGTGAACTAAGTGTCATGATAGGGTGCCCAATGGAACTGCTACTTGTCTCAAATACTTTCACTAGATTCCCGGTGGCCAGAAGGATCCCTCTCTTCAGAACTGAATGGATTCAGTCTCTCATTCAATTAATGTGAAACAACTGATTGAGCCCATATATATAAATCTCTTCAATTTTAAACACATTAAAAAGGTCAGCAAACCCAGTTCAATCCAATTTTCCTTCTAGGCCTTTCCTGACAAGAAAATTCCTCCTCAGCCCCAAACTAAGAAATTCCCTTTAATCCCCTGCTCAGGAAAAGTACTGGTATCTCCTTAAGACTCCAGTTTTAAGAGTCCAAATAAAATTCATATGACTGTCAAACTTCAGATAAGAAGGTCCATCCAGGTCCAGGAAGCATAGATCAAAAAGAGAATCAACCCTTAGAGGACAATGTCAAGATACATTATAATTAAAATGGCAAAAATTAAAAATAAAGAGGAATATTAAAAGCAACAAGGGAAAGGGTAGTAAATTGCCATGAATAAAGCTAGTAGGAAGATTAAAAGACAAGAGTAATAAAATCATCTATATCTAAAATAAAAGTTATGAGACACATAAAACAAAAAGATGTAAAATATGATATGGAAAATAAAAAAAGAGAATCAACCCTTAGAGGACAATGTCAAGATACATTATAATTAAAATGGCAAAAATTAAAAATAAAGAGGAATTTTAAAAGCAACAGGGAAAAGGGTAGTAAATTGTCATGAATAAAGCTAGTAGGAAGATTAAAAGACAAGAGTAATAAAATCATCTATATCTATAATAAATAGTTATGAGACACATAAAACAAAAAGATGTAAAATATGATATGGAAAACAACAATATGGGAGAGGGAATAAATGTGCAGGATTGTTAAAATGAGTGTGAAACTAAGAGATCAGCAAATTAAAATAGTTTATATGTGTTTATATATATATATACTATTATATATATTATATTTATAAATTGGATATATAAATCTCATGACAACCACACACAAAAATTCTATAATAAATAAAGACACAAAGAAGAGGAAGAAATACAATCACAACACAAATCACCAGGGATGGAAGATGGCCATCAAATCACAAGGGAAGGAAACAAAAGAAAAAGAAAGGAACAAAAAAGAACTACAAAAGGATCCCCAAACAATTAACACAATGACAGTAAGACATACTTATCAGTGACTCCTTTAAATGTAAATTAACTAAATGTTCCAATAAAAAAGCACAGAGTGATTGAAGACAGAGTGGTTGCCTGCAAGAGATTCACTTCAGATCTGAAGACACACACATCCCATCACTTCATGGGAAATAGTTGGGGAAACAGTGGAAACAGTGTCAGACTTTATTTTTTTGGGCTCCAAAATCACTGCAGATGGTGACTGCAGCCATGAAATTAGAAGACGCTCACTCCTTGGAAGAAAAGGTATGACCAACCTAGAGAGTATATTCAAAAGCAGAGACATTACTTGGCCGACTAAGGTCCGTCTACTCAAGGCTATGGTTTTCCTGTGGTCATGTATGGATATGAGAGCTGGACTGTGAAGGCTGAGCACCGAAGAATTGATGCTTTTGAACTGTTGTGTTGGAGAAGACTCTTGAGAGTCCCTTGGTCTGCCAGGAGATCCAACCAGTCCATTCTGAAGGAGATCAGCCCTGGGATTTCTTTGGAAGGAATGATGTTAAAGCTGAAAGTCCAGTACTTTGGCCACCTCATACGAAGAGTTGACTCATTGGAAAAGACTCTGAGGAGAAGGGGACGACCGAGGATGAGATGGCTGGATGGCATCACGGACTCAATGGACGTGAGTCTGAGTGAACTCTGAGAGATGGTGATGAACAGGGAGGCCTGGCGTGCTGCGATTCATGGGGTCGCAAAGAGTCAGACACAACTGAGCGACTGAACTGAACTGAACTGAGAGATAAATGAAAATGAAAACACAGTAATCCAAAATCTCTGGGATGCAGGTCTAAAAAGCAATTTAATAGTGATACAAGTCTACCTCAGGAACCAAGAAAAATCTCAAATAAACAACCTAACCTTACCTAATAATCTCAAATAAAGAACCTTACCTAAAGTAACTCGAAAAAGAAGAACAAATAAAACTCACGTTTAGTAGAAGGAAGGAAAAATCATAATGAGCAGAAATAAATAAAATAAAGACTAAAAATGAACAGAAAAAAAAATCAGTGAAAAAATGTTGGTTCTTTGAAAAAATAAACAAAAAGATAAACCTTTAGCCAGACTTACGCCTCAAAAAAGAGAAAAAAATGAGCGAGGAGGAATTATACCACGCAGAAAAATAAGCTTAAAATGAATTAAAGACCTGAATGTAAGACCAGATACTATAAGACACTTAGAGGAAAACATAGGCAGAACACTCTATGTTATAAATTGCAGCAATGTCTTTTTCAATTCATCTCACAGAGTTATGGAAATGAAAACAAAAATAAACAAATGAGATCTAATTAAACTGAAAAAGTTTTGTGCAGCAAAGGAAACCATAAACAAAATGAAGCAAAAAAGATAATACACAGAATGGGAGAAAATGTTTGCAAATGTTGTTTAATAAAATGCTTGTTTCTAAATTAGAAGAGTCTTGAATTTGAAAGTGTGAAGTATGTTGATTGATTATTACTGTGGTATTGCCACTAAGTGTGCAAAAAAGAGTAACATAGCAGACCTGACTGCTATCTTTGAAAGGCCTTCTTATAAGGTTGGTCCTTGGTTGACATCTGGGAACTTAGATTACAAGAGTGTTCCCTCCACTCTCATCGATAAGAATTGCTTGGTACTACTAAGGTGCTTGTGCAGTGTGATTTGTGCTAAATCTGCTTTCTTCCTGGCAATCTAGAATTTTGGTATATGCTAGGCAGAATGTGAGGCTTCAGAGGCTGCTCAGTGGTCAAGAATCTGCCTGCCAATGAAGGAAATGTAGGAAACATGGATTTGACTCCTGGGTCAGAAAGATTCCCTGGAAAAGGAAATGGCAACCCACTCCAGTATTCTTACCTAGGAAATCTCATGGATAGAGGAGTCTGGCAGGCTACAGTCCATAGACTCACAAAGAGTTGAACATGACGGAGCAACTGAGCATGCACTCAACTGATAGAAGATTGGTCTCTAAAATTTACAAACTACTCATGTAGCTCAATTAAAAAAAAAAAATCCAATCAAAAAGTTGACAAAAGACATAGACATACATTTCTCCAAAGAAGACATACAGATGTCCAAGAGGCACATGAAAAGATGCAAATCAAAACCAGTCAGAATGGTCATCACCCAGAAGATCTACAAACAATAAATACTGGAGAGGGTGTGGAGAAAAGGGAACCCTTCCACACCACTGGTGGGAATGTAAATTGCACAACCACTGTGAAGAACAGCATGGAGATTCCTTAAAAAACTAAAAATAGAGTTATCATATGATTCAGCAATTCCACTCCTGGGCATATATATATATCCAGGGAAATACATGGTTTGAAAGGATACATGCCTTCCAATGTTTGTTGTAGTACAGTCTGAAATCAAGAAGGTTTATTCCTCCAGTTCCATTCTTTCTCAAGACTGATTTGGCTATTTGGGGTCTTTTGTGTTTCCACATGAATTATGAAAGTTTTCATTCTAGTTCTGTGAAAAATGCCATTAGTAATTTGATAGGGATCACATTGAATCTGTAAATTGCATTTGGTAGTATAGTTATTTTCACAGTATTGATTCTTCCTAACCAGGAACATAGAATAACTCTCCATCTGTTTGTGCTGTCTTTGATTTCTTTCAGCACTGTCTTATAATTTTCCATATACAATTCTTTTTACTCCTTAGGTAGATTTTTTCCCCAGATATTTTACTCTTTTTGTTGCAATAGTGAATGAGATTGATTCCTTAATTTCTCTTTCTGATTTTTTTTTGTTGTTGTTAATATATAGGAATGCAAGTGATTTCTGCATATTGACCTTGTATCCTATGACTTTTATAAATTCACTGATTAACTCTAGTAATTTTCTGATAGTTTTTTTGGGGGAGGGGTTTCTATGTATAATATTATGTCATCTGGAAACAGTGAGAATTTTACTTCTTCTTTTCCAACCTGGATTCATTTAATTTATTTTCTTCTCTAATTGCCTTAGCTAGGACTTCCAGAACTATGTTGAATAAAAGTGATGAGAGTAGAGACCCTTGTCTTGTTCCTGATCTGAGAGGGAATGCTTTTAGTTTTTCACCATTGAGAATAATGTTTGCTGTAGGCTTATCATATATGGCCTTTACTGTTGAGGTAGATTCCTTCTATGCCCATTTTTTGAAGAGTTTTTATCATGAGTGGGTGCTAAATTTTGTCAAAGTCTTTTTCTGCATCTATTAGATTATCATATGGTTTTTATCTTTCAATTTGTTAATATGGTGTATTACATTGATTGGTTTGCATATATTGAAGAATCTTTGCATCTCTGGAATAAACCCAACTTGATCATGGTGTGTGAGCTTTTTAATGTGTTATTGAATTCTGTTTGCCAGAATTTTGTTAATGATTTTTGCATTTATGTTCATCAGTGATATCAATCTGTAATTTTCTCTTTTTGTGTTGTCTTTGCATGGTATTGGTATCAGGGTGATGGTGGCCTCATAGAATGAGTTTGAAAGTGTTACTTCCTCTGTAATTTTTTGGGAGAGTTTCAGAAAAATAGACATTAGCTTTTTTCTATTGGTTGATAAAACTTCCATGTGAAACCATCTGTTCTTGGGCTTTTGTGTTTTGGGGAGATTTTTGATCACAGTTTCAATTTCAGTGTTTGTAATTGGGTTACTCATAATTTTTCTTTCTTCCTGGTTCAGTCTTGGAAGGTGAACTTTTCTATGAATCTTTCCATTTCTTCTAGGTTGTCCATTTTATTAGCATATAATTGCTCATAATTTTCTCTTATGATCCTTTGTATTTCTGTGTTGTCTGTTGTGATCTCTCCATTTTCATTTCTAATTTTATTGATTTGATTTTTCTCTCTTTGTTTCTTGATGAGTCTGGCTAATGGTTTGTCNCATATAATTGCTCATAATTCTCTTATGATCTTTTGTATTACTGGGTTGTCTGTTGGAACCTCCTTTTTCATTTCTAATTTGTTGAATTGATTTTTCTCTTTTTCTCTTGATGGGTCTGGCTAGTAATTTGTCTATTTTGCTTATCTTCAAAGAAGCCAGTGTTTAGTTTTATTAATCTTTGCTATTGTTTCCTTCATTTCTTTTTTATTTATTTCTGCTCTGATTTTTATGGTTTCTTTCCTTCTGCTGAATTCAGGTTTCTTTATTCTTTTTTAAGCTGCTTTAGATATAGAGTTAGGTTGTCTATTTGATGTTTTTCTTGTTTCTTGAGGTAGGAATTTATTGCTATAAACTTCCCTCTTAGAACTGTTTTTCCTGAATCCCATAGGTTTGGGTTGTTGAGCTTTCATTGTCTTGTTTTTAGGAATCTTTTGACTTCCCTTCTTATTTCTTCAGTAACCTTTTCATTACTTAGCAATGTATTGTTTAATCTCCATGAGTCTGTGTTTTTTGCTTTTTTTTTTTCCAGTAGTTGATGTCTAGTTTCAAAGTATTATGGTCAGAAAAGATACCTGATACAGTTTCAATTTTCTTAAATTTACTGAGGCTTGATCTGTGACCCAAGATGTGGTCTATCCTGTAAAATGTTCCATGTGCACTTGAGGAAAGTGTATTTTTCTGCATTTGGATGGAGTTCTTAAGATACCAATTAGGTCCATTTGTTCTAATGTTTCATTTCAAGTTTGTGTTTCCTTGTTGATTCTCTCTTTTGATGATCTGTCCACTGCTATAAATTTTTTTTTTTTTTGGTTTCCCTTAACATGGAATATCTTTTTTCCATCCTTTAACTTTCAGTCTGTATGTGTCTCTAGGTCTGAAGTGGGTCTCTCGTAGGCAGCATATATAGGTCTTGTTTTTGTATCCATTCAGCCAGTCTCTATCTTTTGGTTGGTACATATAATCCATTTACATTTAAAGTAATTATTCATATATATGTTCTTATTGACATTTTCTTAATTGCTTTGGGTTTGTTTTTATAGGCCTTTTCTTTCTCTTGTGTTTTCTGGCTATGTAAAGTCCCTTTAGTATTTGTTGCAAGGCTGGCTTTTGGTGCTAAATTCTCTTAACTTTTTCTTGTCTGTAAGGTTTTGATTTCTCCTTCAATTTTGAATGAGATCTTCCCTGGGTATAGTAATCTCTGTTGTAGATTTTTTTTCTTTCAGTACTTTAAATATATCCTGCATTTCCTTCTGACTTGCAGAGTTTCTGCTGGAAGGTCCGCTGTTAATCATATGGGTTTTCCTTTGTATGTTGCTTGCTCATTTTCCCTTGCTGCTTTTAATATTCTTTCTTCATGTTTAACATCTGTGAGCCTGATTAATATGTGTCTCAATGTGTTTCTCTTTGAGTTTGTCCTGTAATGGACTCTCTACACTTCTTGAATTTGATTGACTATATTTTTTCCCATGTTGGGGGAGTTTTCAACTATAATTTCTTCAAAAATTTTCTCAGTATCTTTCTTTTTTCTTCTTCCTCTGGGATCCCTACAACTCGAATGTTTGTGCATTTAATATTGTCCCAAAGGTCTCTGAGGCTATCCTCAATTCTTTTTATTCTTTTACCTTTATTCTGGTCTTCAGCAGTTATTTCCACCATTCTATCTTCCAGCTCACTTATCCGTTCTTCTGACTCAATTATTCTGCTATTGTTTCCTTCTAGAGTATTTTTAATTTTGGTAATTGTGTTATTCATCTCTGTTTGCTTATTCTTTATTTCTTCTATGTCGTTGGTGATGGCATTAACTGTGTTAAAGGTTTCTTGCCTTTTCTTCATGCTATTTTCAAGTCTTCAGAGCATCTTTACTATCATTATTCTGAATTCTCTTTCAGATAGATTATTTCCTCTTTGTTTATTTGGTATTGTGCATTTCTACCTTGTTCTTTCATTTGCGCTGTATTTCTGCCTTTTCTGTTTTTCTAACTTGGTCCACTTGAGGTCTGCTTTTCCCAGCCTTAAGGGTTTTATTCCTTCTTCCTTTTGGCTTTTGCCCTTGGAGGGAAAGATTGGTTGAGTGGTTTGTGTTGACTTCTTGTTAGGGGTGACTTGTGCCTGTGTTCTAGTGGGAGGAGATCAAGTAGATCAAGCAGGTAATTACAGAAATAGTGGGAAATACACCACACTTTCACACACACATAGTTATAACCAAAGTGTTCTAAAGAAAAGAGTACAGTAGATTGACTTGGTGAACAAGGAAAACCAAAAGTGATATCGACCAATTAAAAGCAGAGCTAACTGACACTCAGTCTGAAAACTGAGCCCGAGCAGAGTGCCAACTGGGGAGTAGAGCAAAGAGAGCACAACAATTTAACTTACATGGTTAAAAAAGAAAGAGAGAAGGAAAAAAGGGAGAAAAAAATACAGAGAAAAGGAGAAGGGAGAGAAAAGAGAAAAGGAAGGGGTGGAAGAGACGGCTAAACAAAGAGACAAAAGAAAAAATAGAAAAGCAAAGATAAATAGATGTATGTGAAAAGATTTATATATATTCAGGAATAGCTATAGCTGGTAAAGAACTGTAAGAAAAGCAGTCAAATATATAAAAAATGAAATCAGAAAAATCACCAAAAAAAAGAAAAGGTGAAGAAAAATAATCTTAAAAAGAATTTGCGTTTTAACAGGGAAAGCAAAGAGGAAAACTCCATAGCACCACTTAAAGGTAATGTGAAGGAAGAAATATACAGGGAGAATAAAGAAGTGTGATTTTTATGGGGTGGGGGAGGGGGAGTGTCCAAGGTCCTGGTTCTTCTTGTGGAGTCTGCCCCCGTGGATGGGGTTGGATTAGTGTCCTGTGATGTTTCCCTGGTTGGAGGAGCTTGTGCCTGTGCTATAGTTGATAGAGCTGGATCTTGTCTCTTTGAAGGGCAGTGCAGAGTCCAGTAGAAGGTTTTGGGGTGTCTATGGGTTTAGTATGTCTTTAGGCAGTCCTTCTGGCTTTGGCAGTGTTAGACGCATCTATTTCCACAGCTGCATCGAAGTGGCCCTCTCAGCCCCCAGCCCCCTTCTTGTCCCTGGAATCTTTGTCAGTACTTCTGTTCCCTGGTCCTGCCCTGCATTGCAGGCCAAAGCTTGCTAGGTAGGGGACTTCTGTGTATCTTTTCTCAGCCCCCCGACCCTGTCCTCTGCATCATGGAGACTTGTGTGGGCTTCTCTCACCCCGCCCCTGAGCTCACCCTCTATGTTGGGGGGCTTATGTGTACTTGTGTTGGCTCCCCGGGCCCATCTTTTATGTCACGGGGCTTGTGCGCACTTGTGTCAGTCAACCAGCCTGCTCTCTATGTCCCGAGGCTTGTGTGTCCTTCCTTTGGCTGCCCGGGGCCACCCTTTGTGCCGCAGGGCTCCTGTGGGCCTCTCTCAGTTCCCCAGCCAGCCATTTTCTTGTTGCCACACTCCGTGAGCTTCTTATGGGCTGAGATGTGCAGCTGTCTCTGTTTTCTGCCTTCTAAGTCCTGCTTTGCCTGGCTTTCTGAGATTCCACAGGTCCCCCTTGGGCCTCCCTGTGAGGGAGCTTCCCAGTGCATGGGAACTCTTCCTGCTTCATGACTCCCTCCCTCGGGGTACAAGCTCCCATCCAGATGTTCTCCATCTTTCCTTTTTATGTCTCTATCCTCTCTCCTACCTTATTCCAGGGAGCTTATCCTGTCCCTGTGGAGGCCTGGGGTTTTCTATTGTTGCCTAAAGGTGGTTTTGTAGCAGTTATTCTGCATCTTGATGAGTTTGATGTATTTGTAGTGAGGCTGGAGATCTCCCTGTCTTACTCCTCTACCATCTTCTTCTGCCATCCTGTAATTAGGCTTCTATACATTTTGAAATGCATAGAAATATTGAGCCACTGTGTTGTGAAACAGGAACTAATATAGTATTGTAGGTCAATTATATTTAAAAGCAAACAAACAAAACTCATAGGAAAAAAGATCAGATTTGTGGGTTTCAGAGGTAGCAAGTAGAAGGAGGGAGAGTTGGATGAAAGCAGTCAAAAGGTGTAAACTCAGAGTTGTAAGACTAAGTGCTAGAGATGTAGTACCCGACATGATAAATATAATTAACACTGCTATATATTACATATGAAAATTGTTAGCAGACTAAATCCTGAGTTGTGATCACACACACAAAAAGTCTTTCTACTTAATTTTGTACTTGTATGAGATGATGGTTATTTACTAAACTTGTTTTGATAATCACTTCAAGTTGTTGCTCAGTTTCTCAGTTGTGTCTGACTCTTTGAAACCCCACGAACTGCAGCAAGCCAGATTTCCCCATTATTCACCTTCTCCTGGAGCTTCATGATATATGTCAAATCATTATGCTGTACACTTTAAACTTATATAGTGCTATATGTCAATATATCTCAATAAAACTCAAAGGAAAAAAGATAAATAGGTCCAGATACCAGGAAAAACCCATTGAGACACCTGAAGACTGCTGTGAAGCTGGAATTGGGGTGGGGAGGGGTCAAGATGCCCATGCTTGGTACCAAGTACCAGTCCAAAGTTGATTCTAGCTGATCTCAGGTTGGTTTTTCCTGATATCTTTCCTGCCAATTACACAAAGCAATGTTTATGAAAACAATAACCTCTAACTGGAATGTGAAAGTGTTTTATTTGAACTAAACTAGGGATAAAGGATTTCCCCCAGTGGCTCAGAGGTAAAGAATCCACCTGCAGTGCAGGAGCCACAAGAGATGTGAGTTTGATCCCTGGGTCAGGAAGATCCCCTGGAGGAGGGCATGGCAACCCACTGGAGTATTCTTGTCTGGAGAATCCCATGGACAGAGGAGCCTGGCAGGCTACAGTCCATAGGGTCACAGAATTGGATAGGATTGAAGCTACTTAGCACACACATATGTGTAAGGACAAAAGCCTGGGAGATGCAGATTCAAGAAACACTTGAATTTTGCTGTGTAGACTACAGAATGGGGGAATTTTATATAGGCAAAATTACATTAGTTAATTGTCAAGAATTAGGATTGGAGCTGGCAAGAAAGAAAGGTGCTTGTTAAGCAAAGATTGGTTGGGATGTGAAATTTTTGCATTGTTGCAAGGAGAGTCCTTGAAACCACAAGGCTGCAGCTTGCAGCTGCTAACAGATATGGTTTTGAGTATGGTTGGTGATGCTCTTGTGTTTGATACAGTTAAGAAAATTCAAGTTCTCAGTGATGCAGGAACACGTTTAAAACCACAGCCACCTGGCTGCATTTTGGATGCCTGGACCATACCATAATTACTCCATTTTGATTTTTAAATGCCTTCTGTACTTTAATGTTGAAAGCAGATGAACAATCTGTTTTTTATTTTTATTTTTTAAATTATGAAAATATGATAACACATTTACAAGAGTTTTGGAAAATACAGAACAAGGTTACATATAGTTCCACTATTATAATTATTTTTTGAATAGATAAATTAAGATTTTTAGTTGGAGTTTTGATATCAAACTCTCAAAGATTAATAGAATGAATAAACAGAGAGGTAGAAAGCTATAGTTGACCTGAAAAGCTCTATGAACCAATTCAACATAATTAAGATTTACACAATTTACACAGAAGTAAGAAACAAATTCTATTCAAGTTACCATAGACTATAAACTAGGAGACACTGGGGCATAACCAGGGACATAATACCAACAGCAAAAATTTGATGTTCTAAAAATATTCAAATCATATATAGTCTGTTCTCTTATCACTGTGGAATACGGTTAGAAATCAATATCAGAAGATATTTGAAGATAACCCACATAGTTTCAAGTGCAATGTGACATTTACAAAGCAAGATCTTTGACTTAGACATTGAAAGATTCAATAAAGTTGGAAGACTGAAAAAACACAGAGAATGATTGCAAAGAAGAAATTATTTGAATGATAAATTAATATCAAAATGAGAATCTAATTTCAGAGATACTTTAAAAATACCATGTATTTGGAAATTAAATGTTCATTTTTAAATGATGGGTGTATCTAAGAAATCATAATAAGGAAAGAGAAAATATTTATAATAGAATAAAAATGAAAAGAGAATTTACCAGAATTTGTTGCATGCAGCTGAAGATGCTCAATGCAACTGAATACAATGTGGAGTTCTTGCATAAGTTGTGAAAACAAATAATAAACACTAGCATAAAATTTTGTGAAATTTGAACATAATCTGTACTTTAGTTAATAATACTGTATCACAAATTAATTTTCTGTTTGGTTTTTTTTTTAGACATAATATTTCTTTATATTTTCAGAACTGGATTAGAAGTTTCAAACCACATTCAAAATTTTTTAATCAGTAAGATAATAAACTTTCTAGACTTTTAGCAGTAATACTAGATGCCAAAATACATGAAACTATATCAAAGTTTTGATCAATATAAATTAGAAATCAAGCATTCTATGCATACAAAGTCAAACAAATGGAATCAAAGTGTCATAAGATTTTAGCATTTTAGCTTTTCTACTACACTTGATAAAGCTTGAAAAAGAACAATGAAAACAAAACAAAAAAGATGGAGATGGAGAAATTGGAAAACAGAAACTAAATGAAATAGTAGCACTGAATATAAAAGATAAAAAATGAAACAAGATAAAAGTAAAAGATCATCATAAGGTCTAGTCTCTCTCTCTCTTTTTTCTTTAATGACTGCTCATTAGAAACATACCAGGAGCTTTGGAGAAAAAAGCAATAATACCTGAGCATTTGAATTCTTGAAAAATTCCCAGATAATCCCATTATGCATCTGAATTTTAAAACATGATTACAGGCTTTTCTAGTAAATGGTAGTATTAGTGATATGAAGTGAAGTTGCTCAGTCGTGTCTGACTCTTTGCGACCCCATAGACTGTAGCCTACCAGGCTCCTCAGTCCATGGGATTTTCCAGGCAAGAATACTGGAGTGGGTTGCCATTTCCTTCTCCAGGGGACCTTCTCGACCCAGAGATCGAACCAGGGTCTCCCGCATTGTAGGCAGACTCTTTACCGTCTGAGCCACCAGAGAAGCCCCTAGTATTAGTGATATAGAATTCTATTATTTTCTGTTGACCAATCATGGTAGAATGGTATTAAGCAAATAATGGTTACATAATCATACTACTAAAAGAAGTTGATCAGTTTTCACAATCAATACCCAGACAAAAAATAAAAGATAATTACACTTGCAAGCCATAATGGAAACATGACTAACCTAACAATATAAATAATTACATGCAATTTGGAGGGTTAAGTAGAGTGAAGCAGAAGTACAGAAGCAGAAGATCTTAAGAAGAGGTGGCAAGAATACACAGAAGAACTGTACAAAAAAGATCTTCATGACCCAGATAATCAGGATGGTGTGATCACTCACCTAGAACCAGACATCCTGGAATGTGAAGTCAAGTGGGCCTTAGAAAGCATCACTATGAACAAAGCTAGTGGAGGTGATGGAATTCCAGTGGAGCTATTTCAAATCTTGAAAGATGATGCTGTGAAAGTGCTGCACTCAATATGCCAGCAAATTTGGAAAACTCAGCAGTGGCCACAGGACTGGAAAAGGTCAGTTTTCATTCCAATCCCAAAGAAAGGCAATGCCAAAGAAAGCTCAAACTACCGCACAACTGCACTCATCTCGCATGCTAGTAAAGTAATGCTCAAAATTCTCCAAGCCACACTTCAGCAATACGTGAACCATGAGCTTCCTGATGTTCCAGCTGGTTTTAGAAAAGGCAGAGGAACCAGAGATCAAATTGCCAACATCCGCTGGATCATGGAAAAAGCAAGAGAGTTCCAGAAAAACATCTATTTCTGCTTTATTGACTATGCCAAAGCCTTTGACTGTATGGA
>SJYT01033669.1:0-61186 GCA_006410635.1 Cephalophus harveyi
TCAGATATGCAGATGACACCACCCTTATGGCAGAAAGTGAAGAGGAACTAAAAAGCCTCTTGATGAAAATGAAAGTTGAGAGTGAAAAAGTTGGCTTAAAGCTCAACATTCAGAAAACGAAGACCATGGCATCTGGTCCCATCACTTCATGGGAAATAGGTGGGGAAACAGTGGAAACAGTGTCAGACTTTATTTTTTTGGGCTCCAAAATCACTGCAGATGGTGATTGCAGCCATGAAATTAAAAGACGCTTACTCCTTGGAAGAAAAGTTATAACCAATCTAGAAAGCATATTCAAAAGCAGAGACATTACTCTGCCAACAAAGGTCCATCTATTCAAGGCTATGGTTTTTCCAGTGGTCATGCATGGATGTGAGAGTTGGTCTGTGAAGAAAACTGAGCACCGAAGAATTGATGCTTTTGAACTGTGGTGTTGGAGAAGACTCTCGAGAGTCCGTTGGACTGCAAGGAGATCCAACCAGTCCATTCTGAAGGAGATCAACCCTGGGATTTCTTTGGAAGGAATGATGCTAAAGTTGGAAACTCCAGTACTTTGGCCACCTCATGCGAAGCGTTGACTCATTGGAAAAGACTCTGATGCTGGGAGGGATTGGTGGCAGGAGGGAAAGGGGACGACAGAGGATGAGATGGCTGGATGGCATCACTGACTCGATGGACGTGAGTCTGTGTGAACTCCGGGAGTTGGTGATGGACAGGGAGGCCTGGCATGCTGCGATTCATGGGGTCGCAAAGAGTCAGACATGACTGAGTGACTGAACTGAACTGAACTGAGGAGTATTTAACATGAGCCTTACCTTCTTAAATTTCTAAAGTGCACAAAACAGTATGCTAACTTTATGCACAATGTTACACTGCAGATCTTTAGAATTTATTCTTGTAAAACTAATATATAAGCTATTTTTGTGTAACTAATATACAAGTATGAAACATTATACTCATTGAACAGCAGCTCTTCTTTATTCCCCTTCAGACCTTGACAATCACCATTCTACTCTGTTTCTATGAGTCTGATTATTTTAAATATCCATACTAGTAGAATAATGCAGTATTTGTTCTTCTGCGGCCAGCTTATTTCACTTAGAATAGTGTCTTTCTGGTTCATCTATACTGTCACCCATGGCAAGATTTCTTTCTTCTTTAAGACTGAATGATATTCCCTTGTATGTATATACCACTTTTTCTTTATCCGTTCACCTGTCAAGGAGCATTTATGGTGCTTCCATGTCTTGAGTATTATAAATAATTCTGCAATGGACATATGAAAGTTGATCTCGTTGAGATCTTGATTTCAGTTCTTTTTAATAAATATCCAGAAGTGGGATTACTAGATCACATAGTAGTTCTATTTTTAAGTTTTTGAGAAACTACCGTACTGTTTTCTGTAGTGGTTACACTAGTCTACATCCCCAGCATTATAGAAGGGTTCAGTTTCTTCATATCCTCACCAACACTTATCTTTTTTTTTTGGCTGAGCCACATGGCCTGTGAGATCCTAGCTCGCCAACCAGGAGTCAAGCCCAGGCTCTCAGCAGTGAGAGCACAGAATCTTAACCACTGGACCACCTAGGAATTCCCTCATCTTTTGTTTCATAATAACGATCCTAAAAGGTATGAGATGATATCTTGTTGCTCTTTTGATATGCCATTATGAACTCAAATTTATTACTTATGTAAAGACTCCATTTCCAAATGAGGTGGAAGTCACAGGCGCTGGTTTTAGAGCTTCAACATACCTTTTGGGAGAATACAATTCAACCAATAAAACCACCTATAATTGATACCAGTGTCTTAAACCTGAATTGTGCTGGTTTACAACAATAATGATGATAATTATCACTACCATCATGATTTATTAAACAATTAGAAGAGTTATCTACTTCACATGATATTGTTTCATTCTTATTCCCATTTTATAGATGAGAAAACTGGTCTATGATGAAGTTCAAAAACTTGCTAGTCAGGGCTCAAGCCAAGATCAGAACTTAAGACTCTTGATTTTATTATTCCTCAGGGAAAGGCACAAAGACTATGAAATTTTCAGACATTTGGACTATCTCCATGTTGATGAAAATAAGGCTGGAAATCTAATATCTACGTTTTTCAGCTGATAATGAAATCAGGTGGAGAGAGCACTGGACTAGAAGACCAGTTTCTTTGCATTTCTGCCAGTAGATCACTTGCTCCCCGGGGCCCAAGGCAGAATGAGGCAGAGGTGTATACTGCATGCCACTGGATGTATACTATGGCTTCAACAAAAGCAATTCATCTTTTATTTTTTTTAGAGTTATACCTAAGATTTCCTTTAGAAATAGGATTGTACTGCAAAAAATACATTTGTAAATAACTGACTTAGGCAATGGCTAGGCAGAAAGACACACATACACACACACTTTCACTAGCCATTCTATGCCATTTGTCACAGATGTGAACTGATTCTTTTGCACCATCTAGGCCTAGATGTGATAGTCAGTCTTAGTGAAGCCTTCAGTTCAGATGGGATATTCACATTCAGTGTCTTTCAGAATTGAATTCACTACAAATAGATCAAGGTTCTCAGGGACTGCTCTTTTCAAAATAAGGGGATTTCTTATCATTGAAAGTGAAAGTGAAAGTCGCTCAGTCATATCCGACTCTTTGAGACCCCCATGAGTCTGAGTGAACTCCGAGAGATGGTAATGAACAGGGAGGCCTGGCGTGCTGGGATTCATGGGGTCGCAAAGAGTCGGACACGACTGAGCGACTGAACTGAACTGGACTATACGGTCCATGGAATTCTCCAGGCTAGAATACTGGAGTGTGTACCCGTTCCCTTTTCCAGGGGATCTTCCCAATCCAGGGATCGAACCCAGGTTTCCCACATTGGAGGCAGATTCTTTACCAGCTGAGCCACAAGGGAAGCCCATTAGAAATAATAGAAATAGAAATAATTTCAATTAAACATCCTAACAACATGAATAGACTTTCTGATGTGGCAAAGAGCGACAAACACGTTTTCTACATATAAATATAGATCATAAGACTGGATTGACATTTACCAGGCACCTTCTTTATACAAAAAGAACACTTATTCTTTTATTTCCAGCTTATTTTCTCTAAAACAGAAACCAGCAATTAGAGGACCACTTCTAGCATATGCACACAGCAAAGAGTGACTTTTCCAGTTGGTAATATAGTAGGAAGAGGGTGAAGGGGAAAATTTTATCAGATGTTAGCACTACCCTTTCTTGAGTATGTATGTCTCTCACACTCTGGACTATTGGCCACTTCACCTGTTTGCTCTCTCTCTGCTTCTCCTGAAGCACATACATGGAGAAAGGCAATGTTCTCAAGGGTGGGGTTTGCAGGAGTCCAGTCCATGAAGACCCAGTGGGAAAGTTCAGCTCAATACAGAGCAAGTGGGGAACCCTTTTTAACCTCAGATCAAAGCCTCAAATTCTAATCCAACTTATACCCACAAGGCAAGGTGGGGAAGATGATATTTAGATCCTTCTATGCCTCTTATATCTATTTCTCACTTGGTTCAGAATTTGGAGGGTAGAGGGGTAGGATTATCACATTAAAAAACTCACTAGAATGTATAATAGTTTGGAGTATAACAAAAGTAATCAAAAGAGCCCATGCCCATGGGTACATACTCAAAAATAGGAAAACATCAATTTCAAATAAATGGTGTTATGAATTGAATCAAAGGGAAGAATTCATAGACTTTATCAATATGAGAGCAACTGTAAAACTAAACAAAACTGACAAAAACAACCATTTAGCTCTCTGGGAATCAAACAAATTCATATAGCAATCAGAAAAGCACTTACGTTTGAAAACTGATGAACTTTGGTTAAGAACAGTAGGCATCTGTGATATTCTTGCTTGAGAGAATTCCCATTTCTTCCATTAACACAGAGCTTCTTCCAGGGCAGGGAAGACAATAAAACAGAAACGTGACTGTCACAACTGAAAGAGGATCACTAGATTTGGAAAAGTTGCAAAGCTAACTGATGTTTTTAGAGGAAGTGACAGATATCAGGGAATGCATGGCAAATGGAGCTGGAGTTAGCAAATGTGGCTGCAAAAATACATACTCTTGGCTGAGGTAGCACACATGTACAGGGAAGACTAGAAAGACTCAGCAGAAAGTAAAAACTGAGGCAGATTTTAAAGCAATCTGAATTTATAACATATTTTCTTATTCACATAGATAAATTGGCAGAGGACAGGAGCCTCACTGGCTAACAGTGTTCAGTAATTGTCTGGCTATTAAGTTAGGCAGACCCAAGGGTAATCCTTGGGAAACCAGGCTTTAAGGTGAAAACAAGAATTATTTTCAAGAAATGAAAAAAGAGAGAGAGAAGAAGAAAAAAAGGAAAGAGAGAGAGAGAGAAAGAACAAAAAACTCTGTGAACAGAGATTGTACACTCCAGAAGAGGCAGATTTCCCAGATTTAGCCTGTAAATTTACAAAATAAAGAAACAAAATCAGCAACAGCAAAATTTTAGGGGGAGGAGCTATGAAGAATTAGAATCCAAAAGAGATAGAATATGTTATCTAAAATATCTGGTTTAAAAAAGTTATAAGATGTGGAAATATATAAAATATGAATCATATTCAAGAAAAAATAAAGAGCAGTCAATAAAGTGAATAGAAGTTATGTTCCCAGATACAGGATTTAACAAAGATTTCAAATCAGCTATTATATACATAGCCAAAATACTGAAGGAAAACATGTTTAAAAAATTAATGAAATGATACCAACAATAAATAAAATAGATTTTTCAATAAGGAAACAGAAATCATAAAAAAGAACCTGGAAAAATGAAAGCCTGGATTTAGAAAGTTCAATAACTGAAATGAAAAAGTAACTAGACAGATCAACAAAATATTTAAACTGGCAGATGATTCAGATGAATTTGAAGATAGATCAACAAAAATCATTCAGTCTAAAAGAGGAAAATAATTTCAAAGAAAAATGAATAGAATTTCACAGACAATATCATGAGTATGAACAGACATACAGAGTGTGTCATAAGAAAGGAAACAGAGAAAGAAGCAAAAAAGGATTTGAAGAAATCATGGAGAAATGTCCTTAAGTTAATGAAAAACATAAATCTACAGACCTGAGATGTTAAATGAATCCCAAGTAGGATACATACAAAGATATTTACACCCAACACAACAGGGCCAAACTGATTAAAAAAAAAAAAAAAAAAGGCCACAGTCCAAACCTGCACAAAGACATTATCTCTGATCTTTACATCTTTAGTAAGGATAAAATTATGTGTCTTATCCATGGAATTTAAATGGAAACAACTGTCTCTTGTCCAGAACCCTTGTGATCACTTACACAGAGTGGTTTGTCTGTGACTGTGGTACAGAGCAATAGTAACTTGAATATAAAATTTAATTATGAAACCTATGTGACTTGGCTATGTTCAGAGCAGCAACCATGGCCTAACAGAGTATGTCTAGAATAAACATTTTGCCTCAGAGGAAGATATTAGTTGCCTCCTGGCATTTTAAGCAAATCAGATTCCCCAGAGAAGACAATGAGGATTTTCCAGCTTTTCTGAAGATGATGACAGGAATGTTCACATCAGTAGAGGGCACCTATTAAAAGATTTATAATGAGCAAGAGCTCATCAACACCTGGCTGCTGAGGTCTAATCTCTTTCTTGCTAAACTTCACAATTGTTTATTCTCTCCCAACAGTCTGTCAAGTCAGGCTGATTTCTTCATGCAGGAATTCCTAATATCATCTTTGAGAACTGACTGTTCAGGTGGAAGCATGGGAATATTCAGGTATAATACAACTTCAGCTCCACTGCTGTTCATTCTCTGCCCCATTCCACTACTTTCTTGGGATATTAAATCTTTTTTCATTGTGAATCTGCAGCCCAGATGGCAATCTCTTGAAAATTGCAAAGCTTCATGTTTGCTTGTCTGCCAACATCTCAACAGTGAGTCTTGCTTTGACTGAAATAGTTTATATGCTGGGCAGTCTGAGACAAAAAAAAAAAAAAAAAAAGTTTCTTACTCTAATATTTTTACTCCCTTTATCCTCAGAGTGTATTGCATTAGTGGGATTAAAAGAGGTCTTCCTACAATCAGCAAAACTCAGAGGTAGTTAGAAAATAAACAGGAAGCCCAAGGCCAAACTTCCAGCTCATAGGAGAAATTTAAAGCATCATGTCCAGCAGTGACACTTAGCATCCTTTCTAGATTTATGGGTTACTTAAGGATAGGGATCAGGGCTTATTTGTATCTTTTGACAAGGTATTACACATAATGCTTGCTCAGTTGCTCAGTTGTGTCCAACTCTTTGCAACCCCTTGGACTTTAGGCTGCCAGGATCCTCTATCCATGGAATTCTCCAGGCAAGAATACTGGAATGGGTTGCCATTTTCTCCTTCAGAGGATCTTCCTGACTCAATGATGCATCTCTTTTGTCTCCTGCATTGGCAAGTGGATTCTTTACCACTGTGCCACCTGAGAAGAATTATATATAGTAGGTACTCAAGTTTGAAATTTTACCTGCAGAATATCTATTTTGGGAGATTATAGTTGGGCATAATCTTTTGCTTTTTTCTGGCCTGCAATTTAAACCAATTCACTGGTGAGAGGCAATGTTGGTTAGAGCTGAGGAACTTCCTAAATACAGATTCACTTTTCCTCACTGGATGCTGAACATTCATTCATGTTTAGAGTCTTTCCAGCTTCTTATATGATTTCCCACCTATTGAAGCATCTATCTGTGGTACACTCAAAATTTCATAGTGCATTAACATATAATGGTTCATTTCTTTAAAAGTACATTATTCATAAAAGTATTGCACAAATAGCAGTTAAGCATACATATTAATTATTCTTTTCATTTTGCCAAAGTGGAAATAACTTTCATCAGCAGTTAATTTCCTTCTTAATTCCTAATAAAACAAATTCATTAAGATGTTCATTCTTTTGCCTTTTCTGATTTTCTTTCTCATTGTGATCTTAATTTTTCTAGCCTATTTCTCTCTTAATCCAAGGGGAAGGTGAGGAGATTAGAAGGGAGAAATTACAACCAAAAAACATTTTTGTACACAAATAAAATTTTCTTGCCAGTTTCTTTGGTAGTGACTATCTCAGGTGCCAAGATATTAGTTTTTGCTATCAACTTGAGTTATGAAGGTATTTGCCATTTTTATTTTGCTTTAGTCTTTTAAATACATTTTTTAGCATTTCTATTCCATAACTCACAGATTGTCAATGGATAAGCAACACTAGCATCCCTGGAAGCTTGTTAAAAATGTGAAATTTCAGTCCCCACCACAGACTTCCTGGATCAGAGTTTTCATTTCAACAAAATCAAACATTCATACGAACATAAAGCTTGAAAAGTTCTGCTCTAACCCATTAGTTCTCAAAGTTGCCTGCACATTGGAATCATCTGAAGTATTTTCAAAAATATTAATTAAAAAAATTCTTTTTGCCATTACCACACTCTATTGATTACTGTAGCTTTAAAATAAGTCAAACTTTGGAGTTCAGTTCTCCGACTTTGTTCTTCTCTTTCAACATTGTTTTGGCTATTTTGGGTCAGGTCTCACCCTCTGAATTCTGATGAAATGGATATTGATGACGGTATTTTATTAAAAGTTCATCAGATTATTTTTACTGCAAAGTGAAAACTGCTGCTATTGCATGATTTCACTGACAATATTGATAGATTTCTGTAAACAAACCTTAAGTCCTCTGCCTATGTTCTCTTAGTAAAACTAGGACATCAGTGAGTAGGTTATTAATAAGCTGATATTACAAATGGAGACAACATGATTCAGGACAGGTAAGTCACCTAGGAGGAATAATTATGATGTTTACCCTACAATTTGCTCTTCTGATGCTTTTTCTATGCTGCCCCTTTGCCTCTTATATTAGTAATACCTAAAGTATGATTTTCAAAAATTAGACTACATGTACTACAGACATGCTTTGTCAAACCTATCACCAAAAGCCAGTTTTATTAAAACAACTTGATTTTGCCATATATGATATTCTAGAAAGCAGGCATTAATAATCAGCTGCCTGATGCTTTGGCTAAGCCATGAGGAAAACACCATGGGAAAAAAATAAAAGCAAAATATAGCAATCCAGTATAATCTGAACAAAAGTACATCGGGTTGATTAGTTGGAGTCGTCATGCCCTGCTGAACTAAGGAGAAACAGTGTGGACCTTGGAATGTGGGTCAGCGCACGTGCAGAATGTTGCTGTGCACACACCAAGATGTTTTCCAAAACCATATGCAGGTTTATGGCCTCCAGCTGGGTGAAACCCTTTTTACAAGAAAATAACAAAGATAGTCCAAAGTAATCAATAAAATAGGAGACGTAACCAGGGAGACAGGAGGCTGATTTTATCACAGCACAACAGATACTCTCTGTGTGCCAAGACACTAAACAAGTGATGTGGCTCTGAGGAACAGGGCTCTTGATCCTAGAGGTCTTGAGTCCCCCAGTCCCATCTTGAAAACTTTAATTCTGTCTTTAGTTTCTTTTTTCCAAACTGTGCGTCGACCACTTTCATCCCTACCTGCTGCGCTGGCTGCAGCACTGGAAAGTCTGTTAAGTTGGAATAAAAGCAATACCAACATGATCTCATCATTACTTAGCAAGTAACTCGGTATCTTTAAAACTAGAGATCAAAGTTGTTGGAGCCCATTGACTAAAAGCCACCAGGAACACCCAGAACAATTGCTTGGTTTATTTACTCACTGCAGCAAAAGGAAAATGCCTTCCAGAGGAATAATGGGAATATCACTGTAAGGGAGAAGGAGGCTAGGAAGGGCTTCTCGCAGGACTTATGCTTGTGCTGGATGATTCTCTGGAGAGATTAAGAAAGCCAGGGCTGGTTGTCTATTGGAAGCTCTCCAGCAGCAGTGACTGTGTATCTTAATGCATTTTATCTGTGAGGTGGGAGGATTATCGGGACTAGAGCTGCCACTGGTAGCATCAGAATCACACAGGTCAGTCAGGAAGCTGTGTTTAATCATTTGTTGTTGTCTCTGTTGTTTTCTAAATATGAGCCTAATGTGGTCTTGTTTGAGTCTTACTTATACTCTGAAATCTCATAGGCTGTTTACAAGATGGCTATTTAGTTTTACTTTATCAAAGTAAAAGTGCCTTTAAGTTCCAGTAGCTCTTTAGAAAATTTTAAGAGTAAAAAGAAAAGGTAGGAATATAAATCCCTGGGTCCCTATTACTATTGGGCTCTGAAAATGAACATAGTTGTAAGTTTTAGAATCAAAAATATTATTACTGTATACCAGAAAAAAAATCATAATTTATAATGCAATGGTTTTTTAAAGGGAGTGGATTTTGGTAGCTTGAAGGGGTTTTACTGTTCTGCTGATTAAACGCTAGGTTAAGTCGTCATGGTAAAATGTTAAGGGTGAAAGAGTAGAAATAAGAGTATATTACTATCAAAAGAGTGGAAGAAGAGAGAGAGATTTGGAAAACAATCTTAGTCAATCAAAAAGAAGATTGCTAGCATAAAAGTTACAGAAAAATGAAGGGGAAAAAAGAACATAAAGTAAATGCTAGAAAACAGTGCAAATATATTAGTAATAATGAGACAAGGAGAAAAGGAAAAATATACCCATTTGAATGCAGAGTTCCAAAGAATAGCAAGGAGTGAAAAAAGAGCCTGCCTCAGTGATCAATGCAAAGAAAGAGAGGAAAAAAATAGAATGGGAAAGACGAGATCTCTTCAAGAAAATTAGAGATACCAAAGGAACTTTTCATGCAAAGATGGGCACAGTAAGGATAGAAATGGTATGGACCTAACAGAAACAGAAGATATTAAGAAGAAGTGGCAAAAATACATAAAACTATACAAAAAAAGATCTTCATGACCTAGATAATCACAATGGTGTGATCACTCATCTAGAGCCAGACATCCTGGAATGCAAACTCAAGTGGGCCTTAGGAAGCATCACTATGAACAAAGCTAGTGGAGGTGATGGAATTCCAGTTGAGCTATTTCAAATCTTGAAAGATGATGCTGTGAAAGTGCTGCACTCAATATGCCAGCAAATTTGGAAAACTCAACAGTGGCTGCAAGACTGGAAAAGGTCAGTTTTCATTCCAGTCCCAAAGAAAGGCAATGCCACAGAATGTTCAAACTACCGCACAATTGCACTCATCTCACATGCTTGCAAAGTAATGTTCAAAATTCTCAAAGTCAGGCTACAACAATACGTGAACCATGAACTTCCATGTGTTCAAGCTGGATTTAGAAAAGGCAATGGAATGAATTGCCAACATCAGCTGGATCATCCAAAAAGCAAGAAAGTTCCAGAAAAATACCTACTTCTGCTCTATTGACTATGCCAAAGCCTTTGACTGTGTGGATTAAAATAAACTGTGGAAAATTCTTAATGAGATGGAAATACCAGACCACCTGACCTGCCTCCTGAGAAATCTGTATGCAGGTCAAGAAGCAACAGTTAGAACTGGACATGGAACAACAAACTGGTTCCAAATGGGGAAAGGAGTACATCAAAGTGGTATATTGTCACCCTGCTGATTTAACTTATATGCAGAGTACATCATGAGAAATGTTGGAGTGGATGAATCACAAGCTGGAATCAAGATTGCCAGGAGAAATATCAATAACCTCAGATATGCAGATGATACAACCCTTATGGCAGAAAGTGAAGAAGAACTAAAGAGCCTCTTGATAAAAGTGAAAGAAGAGAGTGAGAAAGTTGGCTTAAAATTGAAGCTTCAGAAAACTAAGGTCATGGCATCAGATCCCATCACTTCATGGCAAATAAATGGGGAAACAGTGTAAACAGTGGCTGATTTTATTTTTCTGGGGCTCCAAAATCACTGTAGATGGTATTTGCAGCCATGAAATTACAGGACGCTTGCTCCTTGGAAGGAAAGTTATGACTAACCTAGACAGCATATTAAAAAGCAGAGATATTATTTTGACGACAAAGGTTCATCTAGTCAAAGCTATGGTTTTTCGAGTAGTCATGTATGGATGTGAGAGTTGGACCATAAGGAAAGCTGAGCCCTGTAGAATTGATACTTTTGAACTGTGGTGTTGGAGAAGACTTGAGAGTCCCTTGGACTGCAAGGAGATCCAACCAGTCCATCCTAAAGGAAATCAGTCCTGAGTATTCATTGGAAGGACTGATGTTGAAGCTGAAACTCCAATATTTTGGTCACCTGATGTGAAGAACTGACTCACTGGAAAAGACCCTGATGCTGGAAAAGATTGAGAGTGGGAGGAGAAGGGAATAACAGAGGATGAGATGGTTGGATGGCATCACCGATTTGATGGACATGAGTTTGAGTAAACTCTGGGAGTTGGTGATGGACAGGAAAGCCTGGTGTGCTGCAGTCCATGGGGTTTCAAAGAGTTGGACATGACTGAGTGACTGAACTGGAATATGACAAGAAAGAAGCAGGACACAACCTTTAAAAGAGTGACACTGCCTGAAGAAGACACAGCACAAAATGATCAGAACCAAATAAATTCAAGATGGATGGATAAATCAACTTCCACTAGGCCTTGAGCCTCAGTATACACTCATTGTAACATATTAGCAAGCTAAATGACATACCTACAGGTGCTATGACAGTTTCAAGGCCAATCATAAAAGTCAAAGAGTGGGCAGCAGCCTGCTTCCTGGAAATCCCACCCTTTCTCCAGAATAGCTGGAATACTCCTCCCACTCATTAGCCTGTAAAATTACCCACTCTTATAAAAACTGACAACCCCGTAGCCTGGTGTCTCTCTGGTCTTCCAAGATGGCCCACACTCTGTCAATGGAGTGTTTCCTCCCTGAATATACCTTCTTTCACTATACTACGGCTCCTTCCTCAATTAATTCCTGTGTGAAGCCAAGAACCCACACTAGGCAGCCATTCAGGGTCTCAGACATGACCTGGAAGGTGACTATCCTCTTGCACTTCACTCTTTTCTGCATCAATAATAATTACAATGAACTATGCCTGTTAACTGGGAGACAGAGACTACCAGATTAAATTTTTTTAAATCCAACTCTATGATATTGAAAAGACACATTTAAAATATTAATGAGAAGACAGAAAGAAAAATGATGGAAACAGGCACATCAGGCAGATACCAAGCAATATATAGCTGGGTAATAAGGCAAACTGTACTTTAAGAAAAAGAGCATGAATACTGATCAAGTAAATCATTATTAAATGATCATATAATGATAGGTTTAATTATAAGGAAGACATAATAATTCTATAATTATAGGTATCTAATAAAATGTTATAGCAGGAGGAGAAGGGGGTGAAAGAGGATGAGCTGGTTGGATGATATCACCAATTCAATGGAGATAAGTTTGAGCAAATTCCAGCAGACAGTGAAGGGCAGGGAAGCCTGGTGTGCTGCAGTCCACGGGGTCACAAAGAGTTGGACATGACTTAGTGACTGAACAACAACAAAGACATACATATAGATATAACCTATGATGGAACTACGTGGGCACATTGAAAGATCCATCATCATGGTGGAAATTTTCAAGATATCTTTCTCAATTTTAAGACAGCAGATGGAAAATTAGTAGGATATAGAAATTTGAATACACAAATAATAAGCGTGGTATAATAATGTACAGAGAACTCTGCCTTAAATAACTATGGAACACATTTTTTTGAAGCACCTATGGAACGTTCAGAAAACAAACCTAGTACTAGGTCACAGAGCAAATATTGATAAATTTTAGGATATGTACATTATTAGAACACATTATATGATCATAATACGTTTAGAAATAACTTTTGTAAAGGGATAGATTTAAAGAAATAATTAACAATAAAGGAAACTTAAAAACCTTTAAATTTTTTATCTTGAGACTAGAAAAAAATCATAATGGAAATTAAAAATACAACTGAATAATAATTAAAATACTAAGAATACTGTAGAATAATATAATGGTATACTAGAGTAATGAAGATTGACAAATTATACTGCTTTATGCAATAAAACGGATGAATCTCACAGACACAATATTTAGCAAAGATCAGCAAAGAAGCCAAATACAAGCTTACACATCAACAGTTTCATTTTCATAATAAAGAGGCAAAACTAATGGATGGTAATAGATGTTATAATTGTTCTCACTTTCGGGAAGGGATACTGACTGGGGAGATGCCTGAGAGTGTGTTCTGAGGTCCTGGTGATGTTCTATACATCAACACGGGTAATAACCCTGTCACCACTGACTATTACTAGTGCTGCCTTTATTCTATAAACATTCAGCATGCTGCAAACTTATGGTTTGTGTACTTCTCTATGTATATTTCAATTAGAAGTTTCCTTCAACAAAAGCAAGCAAAACAATATAAAATATTGCAGGTGAACATATATGTGTTAAAACTTTTTTCTTACTAGATAATGGCTCATCCAAAATTTAGACTAGAAATTACCTCTGAGGAGCAGTGGGAGTGATCACTGGTAAGTGATCTGGGAGGACTGTAGGACATCTTTAGAACCAGTGATGTTCTAAGCCAGGCCAGGGGTCAGAAGACTGTTTCTGTCAAAAGACAAATAGTAGGTGTTTCCACTTTTGCAGGCCATAAAGTCACCGTTGCAACTACTCATCTGTGCCATTGTTGCCTGAAAAGAGGTACAGACAACATATAAACGGATGGACTTGATTGTATCTCAATACAACTTGATTTACAAAAACCAGTGCTGGAGTGGATTTGGCCCACAGGTCATAGTTTTCTGATCCCTGCTCTAATTCTTTACAAAAGGTCTAACAGTCTCATTCAGTTATTCTCTGCATTTCTATACTTTCTAATTTTATCTTCCTCACTGACATGGTTTTGTGCATTTCAGAAAACAGTCATCCACCAAACTCATATGCGGTGATGTGGGGTGGTATGAGGGAATCTAATGTGACAATGCCTTTAAGTTGGACTTGCTTTTTCATATTAACTGAACACTGATAAAGTGCAAATACTTCAGTGTCGTTACTTGACTAGCAGACCCTGAATGAACTATATAATCGCTATTTCTTTGCCTATAAGTGAAGATAGAAATAATGTTTGGTCTTCACAGTTATTTATAAAACCTAACTGTAATAGTGCAGATAAAGTGCACAGCATTCTGTCCAGTTCATAGTGAGCATAATGCTGCTGCTACAACCACTCTGACTGTGGCTATTGCTACTACTTTGACTACTACTGCTGCTGCTAAGTCGCTTCAGTCGTGGCCGACTCTCTGTGACCCCAGAGACGGCAGCCCACCAGGCTCCTCCGTCCCTGGGATTCTCCAGGCAAGAACCCTGGAGTGGGTTGCCATTTCCTTCTCCAATGCATGAAAGTGAAAGTGAAGTTGCTCAGTTGTTTCGTGACCCCATGGACTGCAGGCTATCAGGCTCCTCTGCCCATGGGATTCTGCTATTATTAATGCTAACCTCTAGGGGCCCAGGGACTTTGGTAGAAAGTGAAAGAGATAAACAAGGTAAACTTAAAAGCTGCTTCAGCTCAGTGTCATAGAAGTAGAAGGGGGCAACAGAGAATGAGATGGTTGGATGGCATCATTGATTCAATGGACATGACTTTGAGCAAACTCTGGGAGATAATGAAGGACAGAGAAGCCTGGTGTGTTGCAATCCGTGGGGTTGCAAAAAGGCAGACACAACTTAGTGACTGAACAACAGCAACAGCATAGATAGATAGGAAATGAGTTAGCAAAGGTAAGTGTTCGTCGAGTTGAGATGACTTGATTTAATGAGGAGAGAAGAACAATAACACTAAGTCTATGGTTGTACTTGACCTTTTGCTTCCTGAAGTAGTGTAAACATACCCAGAACACCACTCATTTACGCTGCATGTGAAGCAAGTAGCTCCTGAACAATATGCATTGGTAGCCTCAACATCAGAATGATTACAAATCCCAAATGAATTAAGACTTCACTGCAGAAAGTATATTGAAAAGAGGTCAGGAAGAGAGGGGAAGGAAAAGCATAGGGATAAATGAAGTCAAGCAGCCAAGAACTCAGTGTAGCTGAAAAGTACAGTTGTTGAGTGTTTTGGCTCCTGGTAGACCTGGATTCCATCCTGATTCTGCTCCTTCCTAACTAGGTCACCAAGGCAGTTACTTAAAGCTAGAGCTTAGTCTCTCACTCTGTAAAAAGGAGGTGATGATGAAAGGTACCACTTAATGATAAATGCATGTACTCTTGCCTGGAGAATCCCATGGAGGAAGGAGCCTGGTAGGCTACAGTCCATGGGGTCGCAAAGAGTTGGACACGACTGAGCGACTTCATTTCACTTCACTTCACATGGCTTCAGGCTAGCATGTAGTAAATGTTCAGCAAAGGGCCTTGGTATCATTTAATGCCCAAGTCCAAGTGTTCCTTTTAAACATGGAAGACAGAGGACAAACTTTAAAACCTGCAACACTCTGAAAGAATCCCCCTTTTCCCCTGTGGACTCAAGAATGAAAAAGTGTGACCATGCATTTGTCCATGCTCTATGCCAGAAATCAGTCAGGAAATTTTGTGTATGTTATCTCACTTAATTCTCACAAAATTCTACTGAGGTGGACATTACTATCTCTTCTTAAAGAAAAATAAGCCCACATTGAGAGAAGATGGATAATTTATTCCAGGTCACAAAATCAGGAGCTTAATCAAGGTTTCTCTGACTCTAAATGCAGGACTTTTTTCTGCTCATCAGCTTATCTTTTTCAACAGATCCCTTTGTTTGGCTACAGCCTTTCAGTGGTTCAAATTATCAGTATGTTATCGCGTTTGTGATTTGGTTATTGGCCTCTGACTTACTAGGCTTTCTGTATCAGGGGTCTGAGACTACCACATTCTTCTCTTGACCTAGAAGTTAGTTTTTGAGAAGAAATCTACCCATTTCCAGTTCCTTCATATGCGCAGTCAGCTCCTGGAGGAGAGAATTATCTCTGTGTCTCTTTACAATAGACTCCTCCCAAGGGCTACAGAAAGGTTCTGCCCCATGTCCAGCCAATTCCAGCCCCTTTCTCCCAAGGGCCATGACAACTACACTTTTATATAAACCCAGTGTGGAGACATTTTTCCTTTGATACTTCCCAAGAGCTTTAATTACCCACTCCTAATTGAAGAGCACGTAAAATGACTTTACATTGAAGAGGAATAAAAGACTGAGAAACAGTGGTGTTTTGTCAATTGTGGGACCTTGAGGTCCTGGTACAAAAGCCCTAGTTTGGAAAGAGCAGACACAACAGGCCACCACTTACTTCCAGTTAATGAACGGGGCCTTGGCATGTCGTTACTCGAGCTTAGCAGATTCAAGGGAAAATTGCACTACTGTTCACATACAGAATCAACAGGCTGTGATGATATTTGCTCACCGGCATTCAAGAGCTGTTTCATGACTGTGGGTTGACACCATGTCACTACACCATTTTGCTCACCACTTTTTTCTGCTTCTGACTTGGATACATTTGTGTGACTTAAGTCCATAACTCTTAACTATGAAAGTTAGGAGAAGCTAATTGATCTCCAAAGATAAAAAACCCATGAATTCCTGAACGATGTTTATGGTCAACAACTTAATTAATATTCTTTTCTCCATGAACATAAAGTCATATAGTCTATATTTGAGTGCAAAATAATTAAGAAATTAAAATAGGGATGTGTCAACAGAAAGAACCATGCTGAGTGAGTAGTCTGTGGCAGTTGCTGCTCTTGGCATTTTTAATACCCTATTTCACTTAGTTCCTCACACAATCCTCAAACCAGTGTTATCATTTCTACAGACAGTTGTAGGACACTGTGTCCTATAGACACAGTCCAGAAGAACATGGACTCACAGATATTGAGTGACTTATTCAATGTTTTGAAGTCTCAGAGAAAAGATTCAAACGCACATGCATTTCCACAGTCCCACGCTTCCTTGCCCCACTGTAAAGTTTACATTTTAATCCTTATACAAGCCTTTGAGGAGAGTATATATGATACCACCTGCATACGACAGATGAGCTCACCAAGGCTCAGAGCTAAGTCAACTGCCTAAGATAGCAGAGATCGTACATACAGAAACCAAAAGTCTCATTCAAAAATGTCTGACCTCATTAAATTTTAAATATTCGCAATGGTACCTGGTTTTTAGCATTTCAGTATTTTCAATAAAGTACTGTGTCCAACTGAACCAACTGACCATTGCCTTTCAACTTGCAAATTCAAAGACTGAGACTGAACGGAGCCAGAGTCAGCATGAGATAGAGGAAAGAAGAGTCTCAAAGGAATACTCTGTTTGGCCATTCATCACATCTCTTTCTATCAGATGTGTCTAGATCACATCTTCACAGCTTGGATTGGGACCACTGCCCCTTAACTGAGCAGTGGGATTAGATAACTGAAAAGGAAAAACATAGCAGAAAGCATTTTTCTTGCTGTTTCGTTACTGCCTTTCAAAATGCACAGCTATGGCTGGGATGTGGAGAACAAGAAGGGATTAAAAGTGAGATCTGAACCAGGCAAATCCCATTTTGCTATACTACCCACATGCAATAAACTGTGGAAAATTCTGAAAGAGATGGGAAGACCAGACCACCTAACCTGCCTCTTGAGAAATCTGTATGCAGGTCAGGAAGCAACAGTTAGGACTGGACATGGAACAACAGACTGGTTCCAAATAGGAAAAGGAGTCCGTCAAGGCTGTATATTGTCACCCTGCTTATTTAACTTCTATGCAGAGTACATCATGAGAAACGCTGGACTGGAAGAAACACAAGCTGGAATCAAGATTGCCGGGAGAAATATCAACAACCTCAGATATGCAGATGACACCACCCTTATGGCAGAAAGTGAAGAGGAGCTAAAAGGCCTCTTGATGAAAGTGAAAGAGGAGAGTGAAAAAGTTGGCTTAAAGCTCAACATTCAGAAAACGAAGATCATGGCATCTGGTCCCATCACTTCATGGGAAATAGATGGGGAAACAGTGGAAACAGTGCCAGACTTTATTTTTTTGGGCTCCAAAATCACTGCTGATGGTGACTGCAGCCATGAAATTAGAAGACGCTTACTCCTTGGAAGAAAAGTTATGTCCAACCTAGATAGCATTTTCAAAAGCAGAGACATTACTTTGCCGACTAAGGTCCGTCTAGTCAAGGCTATGGTTTTTCCTGTGGTCATGTATGGATGTGAGAGTTGGACTGTGAAGAAGGCTGATCGCCGAAGAATTGATGCTTTTGAAGTGTGGTGTTGGAGAAGACTCTTGAGAGTCCCTTGGACTGCNTCCTGTGGTCATGTATGGATGTGAGAGTTGGACTGTGAAGAAGGCTGAGCATCGAAGAATTGATGCTTTTGAACTGTGGTGTTGGAGAAGACCCTTGAGACTCCCTTGGATTGCAAGGAGATCCAACCAGTCCATTCTGAAGGAGATCAACCCTGGGATTTCTTTGGAAGGATTGATGCTAAAGCTGAAACTCCAGTACTTTGGCCACCTCATGCGAAGAGTTGACTCATTGGAAAAGACTCTGATGCTGGGAGGGATTGGGGACAGGAGGAGAAGGGGACGACCGAGGATGAGATGGCTGGATGGCATCACATACTCGATGGACGTGAGTCTGAGTGAACTCCGAGAGATGGTAATGAACAAGGAGGCCTGGCGTGCTGCAATTCATGGGGTCGCAAAGAGTCGGACACAACTGAGCGACTGAACTAAACGGAACTGAACTGAAGTGTGTGCATGCTCAGTGGCTTCAGTTGTGTCCGACTCTTTGGGACCCCATGGACTATAGCCCTCCAGGCTCCTCTGTCCATAGGATTCTCCAGGCAAGAACATGGGAGTGGGTTGCCATGCCCTCCTCCAAGAGATCCTCCCAACCAAGCGATCAAACCCGAGTCTCCTGCATCTCCTGTACTGCAGGCAGATTCTTTACCACTGAGCCACCAGGAAGTCACTTGACAGCCAGACACATGGCCTTTAGAAGAAGCGCTCTTGAAAGGTGAATCCTTTCCAACTTGTCCTTGTGACCCAGCCTGTAGGATCCTAAGCAGTAGCAGAATAAAATATAAAGATCACTTGTAAAAATGGCTAACAGCAAATGTGTTGCTGGTCATGTGGTCCAATTCCCAGGGGCCAGGCACATACGCACCTGTAGGAACAGCAGACACTCGTATTCACCTGATGGTTTCTCCTCCAAGTTCAAAGCATGATACTGCCAGGCCACTTCTCGACCCAAAGCACCTTACTTCTCAACCCCAACCACCTTATTTCTCAAACTCAATCACCTTTCTTTTCAACCCCAACCACTTTGCTTCTCAACTCCAACGAGCAGCACCTTTGTCCTTTGTGAGTTCTTGTGGCTTTAGCCCCAAAATGATGGCGTGAAAAAGCAACACCGGGACTCAAGGTAGAAGACTATCCCACACCAAGATGGTCAGCCTCTCAACAACCACACAACCCAGAGAAAAGATCAGACAACTGACGGAAATCCTATCAACTAAGGGGGAAGGTCTTCGATTCTGATCTTTCTAAAAAGTGTGTGGGTAGTCCTCAAGTTGTCAATCCTCAAACTTGAATAAATAGAACTCTTGTTGCTGTGATATTTTAATTGTTCTTTTACAAAGTATTTATTAAATAGTATTTCATTGTGAAGGAAAAATCAACCAGAAACAAAACCCAAAAGAAAAACCTAGCATGCCACAATTCAAGGGAGGAGACTTGATATACACACACAAACACAAAAGAAGAAACTGACCCAGAGCCACAAATGATATTATTATTGTCACTGTCCCTTTGATTTTCAAGATCTTCTGAAAAAGACAGCTCAAATTTTATTTTTTTAAAGTTTCTTTAAAATAAACAGATACTTTTTTTTAATTAGAATTTGTACTGAGATATAACTAACATACAGTGAAATGTATAAATCTCAAGTACAAACAGGCTGAACTTTTAAACAGGCAAATGGACTTCCTGGCAGCTCACTGGTAAAGAGTCTGCCTCCCAAGCAGGAGACCTGGGTTCAATCCCTGGGTCAGGAAGATCCCTAGAGAAGGCAACAGCAATCCATTCCAGTATTCTTGCCTGAAGAAACCCATGCACAGAGGAGCCTGGCAGGCTTTGGTCCATGGGGTCCCAAAGGAATCAGACATGATTTAGTGATTAAACAAACAACTGAGCGACTTCACTTTCACTTTGTCCCAGGAGACTGGCATATGGACATTTGGGCTGTGGTTGTATAAGAAAAGAAGGTGAAGTGGCTCAGTCATGTCCAACTCTTTGCATCCCCATGAACCGTAGCCTACCAGGCTTCTCCATCCATGGGATTTTCCAGGCAAGAATACCATTTCCTTCTGCAGGAGATCTTCCCGACCCAGGGATTGAACCTGGGTCTCCCACATTGTAAGCAGATATTTTACCGTCTGAGCCTCCAGGGAAGTGGTTGCACAGTTGCTATCATTTGTTGTTGTTTAATCACTAAATCATGTCTCACTCCTTTGGGACCTCCTAGGACAGGCTGGCCACAAATATTCTTCACTTCCCATCAACCTCTCTGCTGGAGCAGCCTTCTGGGGACACAGCTCATTCCTATCCAGGAATCCAAGATCTACAGGGCAACTCATCAGAGCTCTGAGATGACTTCAGAAAACTCTATTCCAGACAGTAATGGAGAGTGTGGAATACTCCATCAAAAACAACATCTGCACTAAGTAAGCTACAAATTTAATTTCTTTTATGCTGATGAGGTTTAGGGGGGTCTTTGAAAATAGGAAGCTCAGCTGTTTAGGATTTGCTTGTTTGTTTTTCTCTAATTAATGATAGTGCCTTTCTGGAAAGAAAACCAGTACCAAGAAACATAGTCAGAACTGATCTGTTCAAAGCCTCTCCTTTGGCTGTGGCTCTGAAGGGAACAAGATTCATTAATCTCCCTCGGAGACAGAGAGGCGGGGGCGAAGGCAACAGGTGTCTCCACCTGTACACAGGGAGAGTGCTAGAGAAAAGAGGAGACCCAGCCGAGCGCCAGGACAGTCGGAGGAGGTCAAGGCATGGCGGGCAGCTTGTGGAGAGGAGCCAGGATGAACGTGACCAATATAATCAAGCCCTCCAAAAGCTTCTAATACTGAAATACCCAATACGACACTATCAATGGTTGTTTCCCAAGCTCTTCACAGTCAAATCCCATCAACTTAGACTTAACTCATTCAGATTTTGCAATAATTCCCTGTCACCACCAGACTCTCTCCTTATCCCAGCATTCCATGGCCCTTCTACACCTGCTCCAGCCCTGTTCCACAGCTTCATCTTCTACCTCTTCCCGTGAACCCTCCAGTCACCTCACACCTGTCCTTTTGTTCCTGTTCATCCCAGGTCCACGCAAGGTCAAGTTGTATGAGTTATAATCACTGGGCAAGTCTTGCTGCACATACTTTTGAGATCAATAGTGGAAACAAGCTGAAGCCTGGGCAGTAACAGAACAGGGCAGGATAGTGGCCAAGGTCACAGTGAGTAATTACCTAGAGAGCAGAAATGTTGCCCAAAGGCAGGACAGTGCAGACAGGTCCTGGAGGACCGCGGAGCAGACAGACTGGACATCCAGGATCTGGGACAGAAGGGACGGCCCCACCCAGGTCCAGATTTCAAGCCTGGAGTCCTGAGATTCAGGGGAGAAGAGACTGGACAGATAGCCAAGGTCCAAAGCACAGAGGCCAGAAGAAGCAGGGGAGAAGGGGCTACAGTAACGGTTAGAAAGATGGGCAGCAGGTATGCAGGAGAAAAGCCCCCAATTTGCCAAATTTATTGATTTGAAAGCTCTCTGTGCAAATCTTCCTAGAGTTTGATAAACTGATGTGATCTATACTCTCATCTTTGTAGCCTTCTTGAAGTCTTTCTTCCCTCAACTAAATTCTTATTTTCAAATGTTAGGATGTGTTACACTGAAACTTTCCCTTGAAGTCAGTCTCTCAAGGCAGTACATAAACAAACAACTATTCACCTCAGCACAAGCTTCAAACAGCACTAAGAAAAGTGAATTGATTCGAGAACTGGGAAGGACACCACAGATCATCCAGTTCAGTTTTGTTTGTTTTTTTTTAAAGTTAAGGACATGTGAGAGAATTGTATAAGGGAAATGGCAACCCACTCCAGTACTCTTGCCTGGAAAATCCAATGGACGGAGGAGCCTGGCAGCATATAGTCCAAGGGATCGCAAAGAGTCGGACACGACTGAACAACTTCACTTCACTTCTTCATGTAGTTAACAGATAAGTGATTGGGTCATGTTGTGTTAGTTGCGCAGTCATGATGAACTGTAGCCCATCAGGCTTCTCTGCCCATGGAATTCTCCAGAAAAGAATATTAGAGTGGGCAGCCATCCCCTTCTCCAGGGAATCTTCCTGACCCAGGAATCGCTATCAATAATAAATAGCACAGAAATAGCACAGTGCCCAGTTGCTCAGTCGTGTCTGACTCTTGCGACCCTACAGATGTAGCCTGCCAAGTTCCTCTGTGCATGAGATTCTCCAGGTAAGAAGACTGGAGTGGGTTGCCATTTCCTTCTCCAGGGGATCTTCCCAACCCAGGAATTGAACCCAGGTCTCCTGCTTTGCAGGCAGATTCTTTACTGACTGAGCTACAAGAGAAGCTAGGCACTACACTAATTGCTTAATATATGTGATCGACTCTGAACCACCCACACAGCATCTTGCAACCTCTTTTCCAGAGGAAGCTGAGGCCCAGAAATTGCACATGATTGTACAGACCTCAGTGTATGCTCAGAGAATCAGTCATGCCCAACTCTTTGCGGACACAACTGCAGCCCACCGGGCTCCTCTGTCCCTGTGATTTTTCAGGAAATAACACTGGAACAGGTTGTCATTTTCTCCTCCAGGGGATCTTCCTGGATCAGAGGTTGAACTCGTGTCTCTTGCATTGGCAGGCGGATTCTTTACCATTGAGCCACCCGGGAAGCCTGTACAGACCTAACCAGTGGCAAGGAGCCAGGTGAAAGAACCCCAGAGGAGGAGTATCTTTGCTTCACAAACCTTCTACTTAATGTCAACAAAACAGTTGTACAAGGAATGAGGAAAAGGAGTCCTAGAGAACCAGAGATTGACCCCAAGTCCACAGGGTTTGGAAAACAGGAGTCCAGTGGCCCATGCTCTCCAGGGAATCAGCTAAGCAGTGAGATTGGGGAGCCCTAATAAGACTGGGTCTGGAACTCCACTACCCAGGAGGTGGCAGCAGTCAGGACCCAGCCCAGAGAAAAGTGATCCTATATATATACCATCAGCTCCACTAGAAGATGACTTAGGGCTTTTCTAGGACTAAGGGTCTACAGGCTTCCCTGGCAGCTCAGCAGTAAAGAACTCTTCTCCTGCCAATACAGGAGACTGGCGTCCTAGTCCTGGGTCAGGAAGATATCCCCTGGAGAAGGAAACGGCAACCCACTCCAGTATTCTTCCCTGGGAAATCTCATGGACAGAGGAGCCTGGGGGGCTGCAGCCTACAGGATCTCAAAAGAGTCGGACACAACTTGGCACCTCAACGACAACAACAGGCCCGAGGTTCTACGAGCCCTCTGTCTTGGAACTCAGCGCTTTTACTTAACAAACAGCATACCGCTTTCCCATTAATGCAAATTAATGAGCTGTGGTTATAGGTTTTTATTTCCTGTAGTGTCAAATTAAAACTAAATAAATAAAACAGTAATTGGAAAACGTAAATGAGAAAACCATTCAGTGTAAAACTATCAGTGTTTACACCAGTGCTTTCCTTTCTACGGTTTTATTGTGCCATTCTGACTCGATTTTTTTTTTTTTTTTAATTTAAAAATTTAAGAGAAAAACAACTTCTTTTTCCTTGAATTTCTCCAGATTGTTTCAATCCAAAAATATTTTCAAAAATATTCCCAAACTCTCCTCTCCATCCCACTAAATTGGCAGCTCAACCTAGCCTTGTTCCCTTGAGGCGCTACTCAACTGCACTATGTATATGTATCTGGTGTCCTCATCCAGCTTCACTTGCTCTTAGAGAAAAGACATTTTAGCTGACACATTTTTGTGTAAGTTGGGTGGCCAACTTGTCCTGATTGGTCTGGGAGTTTCCCAATTGGAGCACTGAAATTTCTGCATCCTGGAATGCCCCCTCCCCTCCCCGAGAGCCCCAGGAAACTCTAATTCTGAGGCTTTTAAAGTCTGACATACTTTCAAGTCATGAATCTGGGTTCTGCCACCGCCCTTTCCCCTCTCCATGCTTGACTGTAACCTGTTCTGTCCAAAATCCAACGACCTAACCAATGAAGCTTCAGTCTTCTGGACCCGCATCTCTGCTTAGTCCTACCATCCACTCACTTCTTCTTAGGATGCTGAAAGTGCTAGTCACTCAGTTGTATCTGACTCTTTTGGAGCCCATGGACTATAGATCACCAGGCTCCTCTGTCCATGGCATTCTCCAGGCAACCATACTGGAGTGGGTAGTCATTCCCTTCTCCAGGGATCTTCCTGACCCCGGTCTCCTGCATCGCAAGCAGATTCTTTACCCTCTGAGCCATCAGGGAAGCCCAAGACTCTGTACCTGTTCTATTTCCACATAGACCTCCAACTGCTCCTTCTCTGACGGCTTCCTCCACTCCTCTTGCCATCCATCTCTAGACCTCGGACTTTTCCAGAGTTCTGCCCACAGCCATCTTCCTCCCTCCTCACACCAACCATCCCCAGACACCTTCCACTCTCCCAGTGGCAACTGTGCCCACAAGCCTACCTTCCCAGGCTCCACCACCAACCCTTTCCTCTCTCCCAAGGATAAGACCTGTATCCCCACTGCAGGACACCTCAGGATGACTATCTTCCCAGCACCTTCAAAAGGAACCAGCATCTCGCCTCTGTTCCACTCTTAACAGCATCCCCTCCCAAGGTAAGCAGGCAGCATCCTCTGTCTCCTCTCTCCCCCATATCCCACATCTGAGCACTTGACAAATTTCTCCATCCCCTTCCTGCCCTGCCTGCTGGAGGCTCTCATGACCTCTTACCCAGGAAATTAAAAGCCTTCCTAAGTGCCTCCCTCCCACTCTGAAGCTGTGGGTGCTTATCAAAGTTCCCCAAACAGATTCAGTTATGACCTTTTCAATGGCTTTCCAATGCCTCTAAGGACCAAGCTCAAACTTTTTAAGATGGTATCTGAAACATTCCCCAAATTGGCTTCCACTTACCTATTCAGCTTAATCTCGGGACACTTCCATTTCACACACCTAGATCTCCACGTGCAGGGGTAAACATTTCATGTGTTCACTGGTCTCACGTGAGCCTTTAACCTCCCCATCATGTTACATCCATTATTTTTGTTTTTCTGTGTTTATTCTCAATGCTAATTCCTATATGGACTTTATTGTAGTTAAAGGCACAGAATAAACCGTTTTTCATTCCTTAACATCATAGCATGTTTATATTACTGTATAGCTGCTATAGTTAATTTCATGGCTGTGTAGATCCATAATTTACTGAAATTCTTCCCTGTTCTACAATCTTTAGGTGGCTTCCAATTTTTTGCTAATATAAACATTACTGCAATGAAATACTTTAACCTCCCCATCATGTTACAGCCATTATTTTTGTTTTTCTGTGTTTATTCTCAATGCTAATTCTTATATGGACTTTATTGCAGTTAAAGGCACAGAAACATCATAGCATGTTTATATTACTGTATAGCTGCTATAGCTAATTTCATGGCTGTGTAGATCCATAATTTACTGAAATTCTTCCCTGTTTTACAATCTTTAGGTGGCTTCCAATTTTTTGCTAATATAAACATTACTGCAATGAATTTTTTTTTTTACACATGGCTTTCATTGTCTTTTTAATAATTGCCTGAAGATAAATTCCCAGGAGTGGGATTGCTGGGTCAAAGGGTGTGGAAATTTTATGATTCTTTATAATTGTTGCCAAACTGCTTTTTCAAAGAAGCCATATAAATTCCACAGCCACTAAACCAACAATCTCATAATTTTCCTAGTTTTGGTCTTAAAAAAACAAAAACAAACAAACAAAAACTACTATTCATTTGAAGCATGTAGAATACCACCGCATTATTATTTTAATGTGCATTTATTTTATTACTAATGAGCTTCATTTTTTTTTTTTTGCAAATTTGTTTACTAAGCACATTCTAATGTGTTAATTCTAATTCATATCCTTCATCCACTTATCTGCATGGTGTTTCTTAGGCGCCAGTTAAAATATCTGTTATAAAATATAACCTTCTGACAGTCATGTGTGATGCAAATATTTTCCCAGTCGGTTTTATTGTTGGCTTGCAGCTACACTATTATTCATTTCACAGAGATATAACAGGTTTTCTAGAAAGTAGTAGTAGTGAAAGTCACTCAGTCATGTCCAACTCTTTGCAACCCCATGGACTATACAACCCATGGAATTCTCCAGGTCAGAATACTGGAGGGTAGCCTTTACCTTCTCCAGGGGATCTTAACTGATGAGCAAACCTTATATTTGAAGGGGAAAATTGGAAGCAGTGACAGATTTTATCTTCTTGGGCTCCAAAATCACTACAGACAGTAATTGCAGCCATGAAATTAAAAGATGTTTGCTCCTTGGAAGAAAAGCTATGACAAATCTGGACAGTATTAAAAAGCAGAGAAATCACTTTGCCAACAAAGGTCTATATAATCAAAGCTATAGATTTTCCAGTAATCATGTTCAAATGTGAGAAATGGCCCATAAAGAAGGCTGAGCATCAAAGAATTAACACTTTTGAATTGTGGTGCTGGAGAAGACTCTTGTGAGTCCCTTGGACTGCAAGGAGATCAAACCAGTCAATCCTACAGGATATCAGTCCTGAATATTCATTGGAAGGACTGATGCCGAAGCTGAAGCTCCAATACTTTGGCCACCTGAGGTGAAGAGCTGACTCACTGGAAAAGACCCTGATGCTGGGAAAGACGGAAGGCGAAAGGAGAAGAGGGCAGCAAAGGATGAGATGGTTAGATAACATCACCAACTCAATGGATATGAATTTGAGCAAACTCCGGGAGATAGTGAAGGACAGGGAAGCCTGGCTTGCTGCAGTCTAAGGGACAGCAAAAGAGTCAGACATGACTTAGCGACGAAACAGCAACTGATGCCTAGTCCTCCAAGGACTGCAGGTCTGACACTTATGAGTCAGTGTCCACATCCCAGCGAGAAGGGTGGCTCAGTTAAAAAATAAGCACTTCTCACACTTCTCAACTTTCTCGGAGCTTCTCTGATAGCTCAAGTTGGTAAAGAATCTGCCTGCAATGCAGGAAACCCCAGTCTCCTGGAGGGAACAGTCTTCTGTTCCTGGGTCGGGAAGATCCCCTGGAGAAGGGGTAGGCTACCCACTCTATTATTCTTGGGCTTCCCTTGTGTCTCAGCTGTTAAAGAATTCGCCTGCAATGCGAGAGACCTTGGTTCGATCCCTGGGTTGGGAAGATCCCCTGGAGAAGGGAAAGGCTACCCACTTCAGTATTCTGGCCTGGAGAATTCCATGGACTGCAACTTTCTAGAATGTTTAATGGTTGCTTAAGGGCATGGAATTTCATGTCAGAGACTGTCATCTCTCTGTTCTGACTATAAGAGAAAGCAAAGGATGCACTGCTGCTGAACCTACAAGGCTAGTGAACATTCTAAGCTGGAGGCTAAGCTGACATGCTGCTGTCCTCTCTCCCGCCAAGACTAAGCACGGATGACACCACTTCCATCCGCGTGACCCAACCAAGATGTTAGACCTCTGAGCTCTAGCGATGTTTCTCGTTAGCGTATCTGAGGTCTGCACTCTTCCAGCTTGGACGTGTTCTCTCATCAGAGCTTTGGCCAAAGAGCGCTGCCAGAACCTCCACCAACACCCACGGCTATGAAGGAATCAGAACCGGGAGGAATCCCAACGCTGAAAACTCCCTGGTCTCCTCTTTCTTTCTCATGAAACTTGCCAGGAAAAAATAAAATCCAAAATAAACTCACACATTTCAGAAGTTGGGACCATTTTATGGGGGCAAACTACACTTTCAGGTAAAACAAGAGCAGACAATAAGAGTCAAACTGTTAGAAAGACCCCTCAATAAGGATCATTTTGTTCCACTGTTACTGCCATAGAGCTGACATGGACAAAAACGGGGTGTTTAGATTTTTTTTTTTTTAATTTGCAGTGGCGTCATATTTTTTAACTATAAAACAGCAATCTCCAGAACAGAAATTTTCTTTCAAAGAAATCTATGCTAAGTCAGAGAAACTGATCTTCAGGCTAACTTTATAAAGCAAAAATAAATAAATGTAAAATAAAGACAAACACATGGAGAAATAATCACTTTGCAATATGTAATTTTATAAAATCACACCTAACCACAGAAGGGCTTGATCTTTTAAATGTCAACACTGCTCCTCAAAATTATTCAAACAAGTCTAATGAACAAACTGTGTTACCTAACACAGCAGCCGCTAGTCAAGCAACATACTACTATTCAAATTTATCAGAGTTCAACACAATTTAAAAACCAGCCTCTTCATCATAATAGCAACATGTCAAGTGCTCGATAGCCACATGTGGACAAAAGCTGCCATATGGGACAGCACAGATTACTCAATATTTTCATCACCCCTGGAAGTTCTACTGGAGAGCACTGAGTCAAACTACTTCATGCCATGTTCTATGCACAGGTACATTTTCACTGATGGCAGATCAGTAGCGGCAATTGCAATGTATTGAGGCTGCAGACCTGTGGGTGGCAGCAATTATCCATCCACCTCTACCATAGCATTCCTCTTCAGAGGCTGGATATGCTGAATAGACTTGGCAGGCTTGGGATACAATGGCCAGCCAATAAGATATAAAAAGAAGTCTATTTGGGACTCCCGGGAAACCTTGCATTTTCCTCATAAAGGTACTGAACTTTGCTCCTTCTTCATTTTTGAATGTAAACACGATGATTGGAGTAGCAGCAGCCATCTTGCAACCAAGAGGCAAATGCAGAAGGATGAAGGGCAAAATACCCAATTCAATAGAAAAGGAAGACCAAAAAACCCTGCAACTGTGAAGGTATAGTTGAGGAGCTAATCAAACCAATAGCACCAATCACTCACCTCTACACTTGTTACATGAGGAATTGTATCCCAATTTAAGCCACTATTGGGCTTCCCTGATAGCTCAGTTGGTAAAGAATCCACCTGCAATGCAGGAGATCCCGGTTCAATACCTGGGTAGGGAAGATCTGCTGGAGAAGGGTTAGGCTACCCACTCCAGTACTCTTGGGCTTCTCTTGTGGCTCAGTTGGTAAAGAATCTGCCTGCAATGTGGAGACCTGGGTACGATCCCTGGGTTGGGAAGACCCCCTGGAGAAGGGAAAGGCTACCCACTCCGGTATTCTGGCCTGGAGAATTCCATGAACTGAATAGTCCATGGGGTCGCAAAGAGTCAGATACAAGTGAGCAACTTTCACTTCTTCTACTTCTATATATTGTAAACATGGGATCATATTTTAAAGTATGATGAGAAATTATAGATCAAATAGCAATACATTAGAGCTTTAACAAATATCTTTGAACTCAGTATATGGACACATTTTCTGTTTTAAAAATGCTCTTTAATGAGCATATACTCCCTTTCTGTGTATCTGTGTACAATTTATAAACCTGCAGGAAACATATGTGGATGGAGATTTTCACTCTTTCATATTTAAACAAAAAGGAATCTGTTAAAACCATGTTGGTAGGGTTTTCCTGAAATGATCTTAGAGTTTAACTGAAAGATCCCTTTATAAATAGAAATACCATGTGTTGGTGCCTTAAATCTCATCATCATAAATATCTTGGCTTAAGCAGAACAGGAATTTTGAAGCCTGTTAAAAACACAATTTTCCTTTAGGAGAGGATGTATCTCTTATTTGGTGCCGGAAATATACCTTATCTCAAAGAAATACTAGAATGTCACTCTGCAGGCGTTGGCTTGGAGTCTCATCAAAGAGGAATAACAGAGAAATGGTTGGCTGACTCCCCCTGTCATCCTAGTCCCAGTGTTACCTGGTATGGCCTAGGGTCATCACTCAACTTCTGTGTATAGGAAAACAGACTCACAGTGGAAGCTGAGGAATGAATGAATGTATGACCCATAAAACCCAACGTTTGCCCTGAAACACAAAATTTCTCCAACACCCCTAGTCTCAGAAGGCTGCCAGCAAGCTACCTTCAAGGCACTGAGGTCTCCGAGACTTCATGCTGCGTTCTCTGCAGCCGTGCCTCATGTTTATTTTCACCGCAACGTTTAAGTTGATGGGATGGATAGCCTTACACTGTCCTAAACACAAGAAATGTTTACAGGCAACATTATGGCCAAATCATGGTGATAAGTAAATCACGGCATGAAAGTAAAAGTCGCTCAGTCATATCTGACTCTTTGTGACCTGATGGAGTATATAGTTCACGGAATTCTCCAGGCCAGAATACTGGAGTGGGTAGCCTTTCCCTTCTCCAGGGGGTCTTCCTAACCCAGGGATCATACCCAGGTCTCCACCTTGCAGGCAGATTCTTTACCAGCTGAGCCACAAGGGAAGGCCAAATTACTGCATAATTTTCATCATAGCAAAATGTTCTACCACACAGACAACTAAATACACGATATCCACACATTCTCAGGGGGTGGGGAGCTCTTATCTTTCACCTGTTGTTGTTGTCGCTAAGTCGTGTCCAATGCTATCTGAACCCATGGACTGCAGCACAACAGGCTCCCCTGTCCTTCACCATCTCCCAGAGTTGCTCAGATTCCACTGAGTCAGTGATATCATCCAACCATCGCATCCTCGGTCGTCTTCCACCAGACTTCTCCTCTATGTGTCTTCTTTCCTGGCGGAACAATCCCTTCCTTACCTTTACATTTTCAAAGGTAAGAAGCCCTCTTTTGTTTCAGGTGCTCTATCATGACATGCTGATTCTACAAAGAGCACATCTGAACTAGGCTGAAGGCAGATGTTTGAGTATAGGACTCCACCCAGGTGATCTATTAAGGTTTATTTGAGCTCTTCTATTTACACATGTGGTACTTATTAAGACTTTTATAAAGACACAGGGCACACTGGGAGAAGGCTCTGCTAGGACTTTATGAAGTAAAATAACTGCCTCCATGCACCCAACCATTGGATGTTTCTCTAACACTTCAATTTACTGCTTATACTCTTCTTTGAATAACTGCAGTGTTTAACCCTGGCCTGGGAAGCGCTGCCAACCTAAAAGAGAACAATCATTTCTAATATACAATAAAGGAGCTTTTGACAAATCCACAGGTATATAAAGGTGTTTGGAATTGTAATGTGGTGCTAAAAACAGCTACTATATTGCACTCTAGTATCAGAAAGAAAGGAGAGAGAAAAAGAGAGGAGGTGGGAGAGGTGGGTGAGAATGAAAGAAAGATAAAAATAATAAACCTTGGTCAGTGAAGCAGAGATTACTGATGTTTTAAAGTGCTAAAATTCTGCAGTAAGCCCTGTGTTTTGCAATATGAACCCTTCTTGGCTCTCACTGTACACTCCGACTAAACACCACTCAGATCCAAAGCTTGTTTATCTCTTTTACAATTGGAAGGTTTTCTGTGAATAACTTCTCTAAGCCCCTTTGGTATAAAGCCCCCTGAATCATCTGGTTTGTCAGCTGTACAATTTCAACATTTGTCTCACAAGCTTGGACCCTAATGGGATTTAAATCAGCAAGAGGAATTTATTGCTGTCTCTGGGGCTTTGGTAATATTTGTTTGTGAAGGCATGTATGTTACTGGGGATGAAGAAAGTTAATTTTTCTTCATTTTTTATATCCAATCAAAGTCTCCTTTTCAAAAGAGAGCACACTGTAATTTCTAAAGGGGTATACCCTCCATGTATAAATATACACACTCTAGCAACATAAATAAATATATATGCAGGCCCTCATGTACATATAGACATATATTAACCTATGAATCCTCTTGATTTGTTTTTCTCTGTTCCATGTAACACTAAGAAATGTTTATTAAGCTGAAAAGTTTCATCAATCCCTCCTCATAAGACAATACTAGAAATAAGTAAACTCTTTTTAACTGTGAGGACCACCTGGCAATGGGATCATCACAGCTGTGTGAGGCACTGTGTTCTCAGCCCAACCAATGTCCCAAAAGAAACCCAACCCCGGAGTGTCAAGAACAACACAGGACATCTGCACCTGAATTCATCTGTGTGACTAGAAGGGACTCAAGGGCTTTGCAGATCGTGGCAAACTCTCGCAGTCCAGAAGCAGCCAATGAGGCCAAACCATGAGCAGACCAGATCTATTCAAATTAACCACACAGTCTCTCATCAGTAAACAGATCCAAGCTATCCCACTGGTCTCTAGGGAACTGTCCTCTAAGCCCCACATGTGGGCCTCTTCTGTAATTTTCACATTCCAGAATTCATGTCCTCCTTAAGCAGATCCCTTTGCTCATCAAGTCATCCTGGGATACACCATCACACAAATATGACACACCAAATGATGTCTGCCAATTACTTAGTAGCCATCATGGAGCAGGTAGGGCTTCCCAGGTGGCGCTAGTGGTAAAGACCCTGCCTGTCAATGCAGGAGATACGAGAGACTTGAGTTCAATTGATCCCTAGGTTGGGAAGATCCTTTGGAGGAGGAAATGGCAACCCAGTCCAGAATTCTTACCTGGAAAATTCCACAAAAGAGTTTGGTGGGCTGCACCATGGGGTCACAAAGAGTCGAACACAACTGAGGACATGGAGCAGATATGTAACAGTCTTTCTAACCCTTCACGGTGGGCACTAGCCACTGCCTTTTTTTTCTGTTTATTTTATATTGAGTATAGCTAATTAACAATGTGACAGTTCCAGGTGCACAGCAAAAGGACTCAGCCATATATACACGTTTCCATTCTCCCCAATCTCCCTTCCCATCCAGACTGCCACATAACACTGAGCAGAGTTTTCTGTGCTATACAATAGGGCCTTGTTGGTTATCCATTTTAAATATAGCAGTGTGTACCTGTCAGTCCCAAACTGCCGGATTATCCATTCCCCCATCCTTCCCCCAGCAGCCCCATTTTGCAGGTGAAGGCAGTGGAGCTCAGATACTCTGTGAAACCTGCCCAAGATCAACAGCAGAGCCAGAAATGAACAGTTCCTGAACGTGTGTCACTTCTTTCCCATAATTGTAACAGAGGAAGAACAGAATCAACACCATGCTGGAACTGCTTCCCTCATTCTCTAGCTGATATATTCTATTACTCTAGCCCTGTTTGCATGCATGCTCAGACATGTCCCACTCTTTGCAACCCTATGGGCTGTACCCTGCCAGGTTCCTCTGTCTATAAAGAGTTAAATATTAGAGAAACGTTGCTCATACACAAATAGCTCATTAAGTTTCCTGAAAGAATTCCTGTCCCACAGTTCCAAGCTAGTTATGGCTATTCCTTGTTAAAGATGAATTTGCTTTCGGCCCAGAAACCTTGCTAACAAGCAGCAAGGAGAATGGTGGAGCAAAAATGACTACTAACAATTTGAAGTTTTTGCAGGAGATTTGGGATTCAGCCTACATGAGCAGGCAGGAGAACAAAGAAACGTGTTGTGCTTCCCTTGTAGGTCAGTTATCTCCAAGAAGTCTGCACTCCACTTCTATCCTTTAATCTTGAACTCTCCTGCTTCCCCTTACCCTTAACAGAAAAGAAGCCTGAATTTATTCTGAGTTAAGATGGTTCTTTAACACACTTGGGCTTCCCTGGTGGCTCAGAGGTTAAAGCGTCTGCCTCCAATGCGGGAGACCCAGGTTCGATCCCTGGGTCAGGAAGATCCCCTGGAGAAGGAAATGGCAAACCACTCCAGTATTCTTGCCTGGAGAATCCCACGGACGGAGAAGCCTAGTAGGTTCCAGTCCACGGGGTCACAAAGAGTCGGACATGACTGAGCGACTTCACCCACCCATTTAAGACACTTAGTGCCACTTCAGTGTGTTGATTTTCTGAATAAAGTTGCTATTCCTTGCCCCAACATCTTGTCTGTTGACTTACTGACCTATTGTGCATTGAGCAGGACAAGCTTGGACTCAGTAACATAATCAAGTCTTCATAATCTGAGCTGCCACCAATGTGACTCAATGTTCCAGATGTGGGGTGTCATTTTATGTAACCCACTTATGTATAATCCACTTCCCTCTGCCCCTTTTTTTTTTTTTGTTGCATCATGTGGCATGCAGTATCTTAGTTCCCTGACCAGGGATTGAACCCAGGCCCCCTGTAGTGGAAGCACAGAATCTTAATCCCTGAACCACCAGGGAAGTCCACCACATCTCTTCTTTAAACTCCTCCTTTAACCATGTGCATGGGAAACAAAAATCAAAACTTAGCCCCTCCCACCCTCTCCCATCTATACTCCACCAAAAATATGCAAGTGTGCATATATAGACTCATACACACATGTGTATGCATCTACTCACAGTCATGATGACAGGAAAGAAAGTATGTGAAATATGAAATGCAAACTAAAGCATCAGGCAATCACTCTGAATCAAGACTGGAGGATATACTCATTAAGTCCACTTTAATAGCATCACATGGCCACTAAAATAAACATGTGCCCTATATACCCATAAGTTGTAAGAATTTAGATGGGAAATGTCAAGATGCTCTTATGAACAAGTAAGGCAAGAGAAGACAGTGGATTTCTTCACAAACTACAGTCCTTCAGTTTAAATTTTTAAAATAAAATTTCTTAAAAAAAAAAAACTAGAATGGTTAATATTGCCTATCAGTTTTTCATAATATATTATGGATTATTCTAATAAGATTACTTGTTCAAAGCTGGAAGGAGAGATTTTTAGATATGCAGGAAGAGTGAGAAGATGAGAATAATAAATTGTGTAATACGGGAAAATACAGAGGGTGACAGTCTGGCCAGCATGCCATTAAAAGGGTGTCTGAATCACTTACTGGTTCTAGATGTACATGGGCAGGGTGGGTGTGGGGATAACAGAGATGGGGTTGAAGATGGAAAAGAGTTAGAGAAATGAAAGGTCTTAGTAACCAAAAATACCTCTTATCTGAGATTTGTAATGACTGCTGTGCAATGAGGAAACCTATACTACTAAGCATAGGTCTCAATTATTTTTATAGAATTAATTTCAGTTAGTCAATCAACACACATGCATTTAGTATGAACTATGCCACACTGTGTTGGAAGATCCAGAAAAATGTCTTTACTCTCAAGAAGCATATACTTTGAAAGGCTAACACTTATGCAAGAAATACCCAGAAAATAAGGCATGATACCTCATTAATAAGCTGAACACCATATGTCAAAGATTATAAATGCTATTGTAAAAATCAGCCAACTACCTAGAACTGCCAGGGCTTCATGGAAAAGGTGAAACTTGAATTTAACTTTGAACGATGAGGAAAAATTCGAGACCTTGAGACAAGACAGGCTATCTTGCAGGTAATTAAGAGAAGACAGCAAGAGCACACCACCTGAAGGGCTCTCAAAGAAATACAAGGAGATTGGCTGGACTTCAGGTACAGAATTCATAATTGGACAGGTGAGCTCTGACTGCTCGATTTTAAAGCTGAACTTTGGGCTTGCAAGAGGGATGAAAGAAAGCCACTGGAGTTTCTTAAGTTGAATCAGCAGCCATGTTGGTCACTTAACACTTTCCTTTCCACCACATCTTTCTGTCTCCAACTAGAAAAAGTCCCCTACTTTTAAGGTTTCTTTTGATTCAGCTAGACCCATACGGACGATCCAGGACAATCTCCCTGTTTTAAGATTCATAACTCTGATGCTGGGAAAGATTGAAGGCAAAAGGAGAAGAGGATGGCAGAGGATGAGATGGTCAGAAAGCAACACAGACTCAATGGACATGAACTTAAGCAAACTCCAGGGGACAGTGGAGGACCGGGAAACCTGGCGTGCTGCAGTCCATGAGTTTGTAAAGTCCGACATGACTTAGCAATTGAACAACAACCTTAATCACATCTGAGAGTCAGAGGGATGCAACATGAGAAGGCCTTGGCCAGCTTTGAAGACAGAAAGGAGTCATGAGCCAAGGGGAGTCTGAAGACGCTGGAAAAGGCAAGGAAACAGATTCTCCCCTTGAGCCTCCAGAAGAAATTCATCCCTACGCATTGTTTTGAGCCCATGGGTACACGCGTGCTAAGTTGCTTCAGTTGTGCCCAACTCTTTGTGACCCCATGGACTGTAGCTTGGCAGGCTATTCTGTCCATGGGATTCTTCAGGCAAGAATACTGGAGTGGGTTGCCATACCTTCCTCTAGGGGATCTTCCCGACCCAGGAATCAAACCATGCCTTTTACGTCTCCTGCATTAGCAGGTGGGTCCTTTACTACTAGCGGAACATGGGGAGCCCCAGTTTGAGCCCAGTGAGACCCATTTTAGATGGTAAGATAATAACTCTATGTTTTACGCCACTAAGTTCATGACAACCTATTCCAACAGGAAGAGGGAAATAATACATATAACATTCGCAACTTTCAGGGATTAAAATGTAGATATTTCGAGGGGTGGGGAGGGCGGCAGTGGTCTACAGGTGCGTGCTCATCTCTTTTACTGAATAGCAAACTAACAGCACCAGCAAGGCAACCCTGGAATTTCTGAAGGCCATGTTATTGGACCTATTTTGAAAGGTCATTTTATTATAACAGATTTGGGTACTTTTGAGTCAGCATGGGTTCTGACTCATAACAACCCTCCATAAACATTAATAGTCATTTCCACATTTCCATGGATTGCAAGTCCAGTTTTCAGGATTCTGGTTATCTGATATGCCATGCTTTATTTGAAGTACTGAAATGCTTGTCGTGATACTGTTATTTCATAGTGATCAACAGCTTTCCAGTCCCCACATCTAACCCTCTTCAGGTTTTCCTCCTCCCTTGCATCCTCAACAAGCTTTCTCTGCTTTGCTTTACCACTCAGTTCACAGGTACAACTCTCTATCCCCAACCTCTTGACATCAAAAGATTGACCCTGGTGGCAGGAAGCAGGGAACCTCTCTAAAGGATGAACGGAAAAGACCAAGTTAAGGAGAAGTAAAACAGCCAGTGCTTTACTCAAAGAAGCGGCAGGCAGAGCAGAGGAGCTGCCCAGAGGTTGTGGTCCTGAAAGTTACACTCAGGGGAGCAACACCGCAGGAGTCCTGAAGTCTGCTGTCCAAGATCCCCAAAGACGGCGGCTTCCATGGAGACGGCACAGGAGACAACGATGCAGCATAGCCACCAGCAGCCAGATGGGTGTTCGCTAATAAGTCCACGATTTTTTTAAACTTGATGTTTCCGATTTATCTTCACTGACCGTTGCTAATTTTTGAGCACTTCTTTTTCTTAAATGCTGATATTAACCCATGAACTAGCCACTGGAACCCCGGCATCGTCATCTTCCTGCAATGTCTCAATAACTGACCCATAGTAGCCTCGTTCTTTAGCAAGGGGATAAGGTCACGACAGCGATGCTGTAATCCTATCAGGTACTCCACATGGATGGGCCAGAGGAATGAGGGATTAAAATCACTCAAGGGGAAACTCACTGATAGTGACGGCACTGGGACACCTAGGCCAGAAGGACGTCCTGGAAACAGTCAAGGTAAAAAGACAAATAGGCACCTGGGGAGCAAGACAAAAAGCTGTATGTAGCTCTTTTTTGTCTTCTTCAGTAGATTCTCAATGGAATGAAACCAAAGCCTGTATTTTGGAGGGAAAAGCTTAAACATCTTCTTAAAACAAGACTCCATGAGAGCTGGTGGCAATACATCACCGCAAAGATGACCTGTACAAGGCTGCAAACAATTTGCCGTATGGACATAGTAGTAAAGTGTGTCCACTTTTAAGAAACCCATGTACATGTAAATAGTCACTGAAGGGGTCATTTCAGGGTAGACTTAGAAGAAAGGGGCCCTCTTTTATGAACAGAGGCCTCTCTGACATAAACTCACCCCAAAGCAAGGCAAATAACAGGAGAAAGAGAGGGAGAAAAAGGAAGCATTTCAAGATGGCAGGTCCAAAAACTTCTAGAGGATTGAGAGGGGCAGGGGAAGCCACTTCAGAGTGGCAATGAGTCAGAGATTCCTGGAGATGCTTCTCTGATAAGCCTTGTTGTGTCAAGGAGCAAAACCACTGTTGCCCTCTCCTTACCAAGAAACAGCCTCCTTTATCTGAGAAGATTAACCCTTTTCTATTGGGAGTGCACCTTCAGGAGGGACCTTCCTGGGATGCTAAGGGAGGAAGGAGAAACTGATAGAACAGTTGACTAAATCTTGGTTATCAGTGGGGAAGAGAGGCTCCAGCCAGGTCACTGTCACAACCTAGGAACCTTCAAGAAGCAGCCTTATCCTTGAACACATTAAGAAAGCATGCGAAGGGAACTTCCCTGATGGTTCTGGACTTCTCTAGCGGCTCAGTAGGTAAAGAATCTGCTGCAATGCAGGAGACCCAGGTTTGATCCCTGGGTTGGGAAGATTCCCTGGAGAAGGAAAATGGCCATGCACTCCAGTATTCCTGCCTGGGAAATCCCATGGACAGAGAAGCCTGGTGGCCTATAGTCCATAGGGTCACAAGAATCGGAACACCATAACTAAACCACCACCTGGTGATCTAATAGTTAAGAATATGCCTTCCAATGCAGGGGGCACAGGTGGGATCCCTGATCAGGGAACTAAGATTCCACATGCTGAACGGAAACTAAGCCCATGCGCGCTAGAACTTGTGCGCCGTAACGAAAAATCCCATGTGCTACAAATAAGACCAGATGCAGTCGAAATAAATAATCTCTTTCAAAACAGAAATCATGCTAAAGTGAGGCAGACAGCTTGAACAGAGAGAGAGAAGAAGGAAAACAGAGCACCCTCTTCGGGTAGACGGTAAGGGAGAAGGTAATAGGTTAAAGGGAGAAGACCAAGTCACAGAGGCCAGATAATCTAGAGCTGTTACTATAGAGTAGGGATCAGCAAATTACCGTCCAGAACAAAACAACCCACCATTTGCTATTATACATAAAGTTTTCTTGAAACACAGTCTTATCCATTTGTTTGCTGTGTGCTGCGCTTAGTGGCTCAGTTGCATCTGAGTCTTTGCAACCCCATGGACGGAGGAGCCTGGAGGGCTACAGTCCATGGGGATTCTCCAGGCAAGAATACTGGAGTGGTGTCATGCCCTTCTCCAGGGGATCTTCCCAACCCATGAACTGAACTGCTGTCTCCTGCATGGCAGGTGGATTCTTCACCAGCTGAGTTACCAGGGAAGCCCGTCAATTTGTTTACTGTCTATGGCAATCTTCATACTGAAATCTCAGAGAATTTATAGCAGATTATAGTCCACCCAGCCCCAAATACTTAATGCCTGTCCCTCTGCAAGCACACACACAAGTTGCTGACCCCCAACACAGACGATGATCTAAATGTTTTTGAAATATTATAAAATCTCCCCCTAAAATGAATAAATTAAAACACACAGAAGAACTCACTTGTAGGCCTTGTGTAAGACAGAAAATTATCCACTGTGTGAACTTAGAACGCCTTCACATCCAGAAAACAGAACTGGAAACCGAATTCAAACTCAGTGAATACATGAAAGGGCTTAGGAGAAAATACACAGTCATCAATAGTAGTCAGCATTATGGAAAGAGCAGTCAGTCCAGGAAAAGAGCACTACAGGTCTGAATAACATGGATGGAAAAGAAGAGTAATCAAATGTGATATGAACACTTCCACTTACCATTTTTATTCATTTAAGAGTGTCCCCTAAAAATATTAACATAGCAAACTGCCCTAACAAGCATTATCATATAGATAGTAAACAGTTGTTGACTGGAGACGTAGCAGTAATTTGCAATGACCTACTATGCAATAGGGGGAAAAAAAAAGAACAGTCTTTGAATCTCAGACAAGAGCAAAGCTGGTCATTTGTTTCAACCTATATGTGGTATGAGAAACAGAGGAGAACAGAAGTAGGAACAGCTGAAGGGGACAAGGAGAAACTTAACATTCTCAACACATTTTTTGCCTAAAATTAAAGGCTGTGTGTGTGTTAGTCGCTTAGTCGTGTCGGACTCTTTGCGACCCCCATGAACTGCAGCCCACCAGGCTCCTCTGTCCATGGAATTCTCCAGACAAGAATACTGGAGTGGGTTGCCATTCCCTTCTCCAGGGGATCTTCCCTACCCAGGGACTGAACCCAGTCTCTGGCATTGCAGGCAGTTTCCTTATCATCCAAACCACCAGAAAGTGAAGTGAAAGTGAAAGTCTCTCAGTCGTGTCCGACTGTTTGCAACCCTATGGACTAATTCTCCAGGCCAGAATACTGGAGTGGGTAGCCTTTTCCTTCTCCAGGGGATCTTCCCAGCCCAGGGATCGAACCTAGGTGTTCTGCATTGCAGGCAGATTCTTTACCAACTGAGCTATCAGGTAAGCCACCAAGGAATCCCTAAAATTAAAGGGTACCCTAGTATAAATGAAATTTGGAATTAAATGACATTTCTTGACTCACTACACATTTTTGTGCCCCTCAATACTCACCCCCTCCCCACATACACAAAAGTATTTCTGAATTTTAGGAATGTCTGATAAATTCTCAATTACTGAAGCAAACCATGGAAAGGAGGTCTATGGAATTAACACTGGAGTTAATTTATACTTACACTGGAATTAATTTATTCTGACTTACACATAATAAAATTAATCATTCCAATTTTAATTAATGTCCTTCTTTCAGACTCCTCGACCAAATGGAATCTACATGGTGGGAGGGGTGGGAGCTAGCATCAAATTAATTAGTAACTTTGAAGGTTCATTTAAGTTTCTACTTTCATATTAAAAATGGTGACATTAACTTTCAATTTAGAGAGCCTTTTCTTTCAATTTAAAATGGTTTTGTCTTATTTCTTTAAAACGCTCTATTTCCTTGCTGGTCCAGAAAGCAGAAATATCTTGGAGGTAAAATAAATCCCTCAATTACCAGGAATGGAATTTGAAAGCCTGCCTCTAATCATCCAATAAAGTTTTTTTAAAGGGGGAAAACCATAACTCAGCAGGATAAGACTTCATTCAAGCATTAATTGCTTTCAAAATCATCCAGCTTGATACTGTATTAACTGTTTAAATTGCCAAACCACATCATTGCTCAGTTGATCTTGGAAAGCTTCAAAAACCACAAACTAGAGCCCAAAGATAAAAGGTCAGTGAATTAGTTACTTCCAGAATGACATAAACTTTTGAAAGAAAACAGGCTATGAAAATGTGTTTGCACAGGACATAAAGTATGACATTCACTCTACTTGATCAAAGTGGCTTTGGATATTAACTTGGGAGAGGGAGTAAGTCACAGATGAGTAAGACAGGCACAAGCATGCAAAGACAAGAACTCTGGCTTCCCTTTTTGCATTTACAAATAGATTTCTAGCCTCACGAGGACATACAGGTAGGGATGGGAGGAGACGGGCAATGTCCGAAGTCTCAGATAGTATTACTAAGTGGGTCAAGACATTGTTGCTAGAACTAGTCTGACCAGCATAACCCTGGCTGTCCTACTAAATACCTTGAACTTGGCCAGCTTTTTCCCTGAACAATTTACTCACTATAAAAGCAATCACATTAGTACGGATTCCAGGAATATTGTGAGAATTAATGGAGATAAAGCAAGCAGAGGATTTGACCTACAAAAAAACATGCCGTAAAAATTAGGTTCTGCTATTTCTTTCTGAATACTACTAATTGTTGTTATTGGTATTATTTAGAATATTCCACTTGATTTGAAAGGGGATCAACCAACACTCTGCCCCAACTATCAGTAGGATCTGTTTTTATTGATTTCTATTTCTCTTGGCTATATGCTACATTTTCCTGCCAGAACTTTTTATCTTACAATGAACGTGGTGGATATTTTAAGACTCTGGATTCTATTTTCATTCTATCTTAACAGGAATGTTGATTTTTGCTTTAAAACTCAGTTAAGTTACTAGCTAATAGCCTTGAACTTGTGGAGGCTTGGTTTTCACAATGGGGCATGTTGGGCCTGTTTCAGTTCTGCCCTCAGACCAAGGGATAACAATGTGTCTTACCTAGGAAAAAAAGACTAAATAAGTACCTGTGACTGTTTACCTAGTCACAGGAAATCTGAGTGTTGCACAAATAGAAAGAAAGGCTTCTTCAGGCAAACACAGGTTTTCAAGGTGTCCAATTCTTCCATTAGAATACTGAAAAAGATATTCGCACTATATAATCTTTCTAAAGAGTTGGTGAACTTTTAAGGAGTACAAAACTCACAGCATACATAAATCAGGCTGTATCTCCCCCATATAGGCAGAAAAGTTTCAATAACCAACGTAAATGACTAAGAACCAAAATACCTTATAATTTATCTGCTACAGTTAAAATAGAGTCCTTATTTTATTTCTTGAACTTTTTTTCCCAGAAGTTATCATTTTTTCAAGAATCAAATACAAGAATATGCTTACATGTATTCCACACCCGATTTGATTCCATCTTCACTACTTTTGGAAAATTTCTTCACCTCTATAAGCATATTCCCTCACCTGTAAAAATTCAGAACAGGTACCCCTTGAGCCAAAAGTCAGATAACTGAAGTAACTTGGCACACACGAACGCACCTCTTGAGCGCAACAGCAAGTACAGAGCTGGTGCTTAGTAAACGTTATTTTTAAAGGCAGAGACTTCTGCATCTGGGGTGCAAGGTGGGAGAAAAAAATTGAATCCAACAACTAAAATACAATTTTCCTGCTCTACCTAATTAGAGACCAGCTCAAATCAAAACTCACAGCACTTGCTATGACTCAGCACACTCCACAGAACAACCAGAAACGGCATGCCCACAAGCTGAAATATTTAGTTACAGGTGGGAAAGGAAAACTCGTGATGCTGCCCCCACCCTAACCCACTGCTACCTGAAATCTGTTCCTCCTACGACAGAACCGGGCTGGCTCCATATGCCGCTCGACATTCCACTCAGCCACCCCGGCTAGGAACCTGAATATCACCCTTCACATTCCCTCCCCTCCCCAATCTGCCATCAATCCATTCTGCCTTTTAACTCTCACTCAAACCCTCTGCCACCTCCTCACCTCCAAGAGTCACTGTTTTACATGATTTTTTCATGCCCCTTTTTTCTGCACCATTTCCAATAGTGTCCTCATTTCCTTGTTTTTTAATTCATTTGCTATGCCACAACCAGAATAATATTCCTAAGACCTATATATCTGAGTCCTTTGTCTCCTATTAGCCACAAGCGGTTTCCCATGGCCTAAAGGTTGGAACCTGTGCTCATCAATATCCCATGCAAGGCCCTTCCCAGTGGAGCTGAGCTACGCCTTGGCTTCTTCATTCCTTTACCCAGTCCCTCTCCCACTCCCCAGCCTCACAAGATGTGCTCACACTGTTGTCCAGACAAGCCTGAGTTCACAGCTCTCTACACACTCTTCCCTATGCCTAGGGTAATCTTCTTGACCTAGCAAATGCCTATTCTTTCTTGTACACTTACATCCCATCCTCTGTGAAGCATTCCTGTCTAGGACAGGGTTCATAACTGCCTTCTCTCTGTTTGTATTTACAGTAGGTATGCACTGTACTATAACTGACATGTTTGTATGTCTATTGCATTCTCAAGACAATGAGCTCAGCGTAGTATCTGGCTCACAGTAGATGTTCAATAAACATCTGTTGCACTAATGAATGAATATCATCTTTTCATTTCTATAGCTGGCATTCTATAGATATGTGGCCCTGGAATATTAAAGTTAGAGACAAAAAACAAGAATGCAACAAAATATTTCCCTCCCAGCAAATCCTCCCACCCGAAGACCACAATTAAAAAAAAAAATAAGAAATAGCGAGACTTAGATTAATCACAATCATTTTTATCTGCATTTCTCCAATACCAAGAGGAAAGAAAACCTCTTCTTTTACAAAATCAAAGTTATAGCTATACTGGTCAAAGTCCAGTTTAGTAACTCTTAACTTTTCCAAGCTCTTAGACATATAATGTTTTCTTTTCAGATCATGTAAAGCTTTAAAAAAAATCCTAATTTGATTTTTGTCAAGCAAAGATTAACGGTAGATACTTTAATCATGAAAGTCATGTTTGGCACTGGAATTTGGCAGAAAGCCCCACGTGTACTTTCTCTGGGACTAAATTGCTCATTTCTAATACAAACATAATATAAAGCAAAAAACAGCATTGTGTAAACAAAATATGTTACTTTTTAGTTCTCAACTAATTGAAAATTAGTGCAACTTTATTTAACCACTAATTCAATGCAGCTTGGGATTTTAATATAAAGGAGGGAATCAAGCATTCAGTGAAGTCCAAGGGCACTTCAACCTCTGTAGCCTTTTTCCAGTTACACTTGTAAGCAGCTTCGCATCAATTTTTCCAAAGACACAACCCAAATATCCTTGATTCTTATATCATCCAAACAACTGCAGCCAGCTGTGAAAACTAGAACTAGGGATGAAGTCTGCCTGCAGGGAGCCCCTCAAAACTACCAAGCGTGATAGTTTCCTCAACAAACATTCATGACCCTCTTCCCCGAAATTTCAACTTCACAGACCACCTCATAAAAAAGAAAAGAAAAGAAAAGAAAAACTCAATCCTTCAAAATTCTTTAACACAATCAAAATTTTGCCTTCAAGCTCTTCTAAGAAGCCCAATTATCTTCTCCACCATTTGGCGTGTAGTTTGCATTCCTGAATAATGTGTTTATTACAAACACAAAATCTCTCTTCCCATCCTCAGAATCTCATAGTGTTATCTAATCAGCAAAAGCAATTTCCATTTTTTTTTAAAGTAAAGCTATATACTCTTCTTTTCTCACTTCCTCTGAACAGCCTCACCTCCCAGACTTTTGTTCTCTGCATTCCCATCAGAGGGTCCCTACAAAACCCTCCCCAACCCATGCTTTGCTTTTGGCCATAATGATATCATTAGTCACTCTGGTGCTTAGACAAATAGGATAATCATCCAGGCAAATTTCAAAGTTCTATAACCAGAAAGTGAAAATTTCTCAGTCATGTCCAACTCTCTGCGACCCCATGGACTATACAGTCCATGGAATTCTCCAGGCTAGAATACTGGAGTGGGTAGCCTTTTCCTTCTCCAGGGGATCTTCCCAACTCAGGGATCCATAACCAGAAGCTCTGAGTAATTTAAATGGAGTGTTACTTGCTTCTCAATTGTTTAAGATCAAAATCCCACATATAGGTCTGTCATGTAACAAAGCCTTCTATGCCAATAAGCATGTTTTTCTTTGCACTTAAAAGAGCGGTCCAAACTAATTATGGCATTTGTATCTTGTCCTGTTGAAAGTGTTAGTTGTTCAGTAGCATCCCATTCTTTGCAACCCCATGGACAGTAGCCCACCAAGCTCCTCTGTCCATAGAATTCTCCTGGCAAGAACACTGGAGCGGGTTGTCCTTCACTTCTCCAGGGGATCTTCCCAACCCAGGTACAGAACCCGGGTCTCCTGCAGGGCAGGCAGATTCTTTACGGTCTGAGTCATCAAGGAAGCCAGTATCTGCTCCTGGATGCACTTTAAAATCCACCTGTTGTTCAAAACCCTTTTGCATGACCAAGTCTCTTGCACTACGCTTTTTCTGTTTTCTGAACACACAAATTCGTAAAGTCTCTCTCTTGGACAAAGCTTTCTCTCTGTTCCAAGCAAGGCCAAGGTGAATACGATGCTCCTGTAATGCCCCAAGCCTCCTGGTGAATGCCATAGATGTCGTTACATGCTTAAGTGCAAGGGCAAAAGGAGATCTGAGATCTGTTTTGAGGTGAAGTCACTCAGTCGTGTCCGACTCTTTGCGGCCCCATGGACTGTAACCTACTAGGCTTCTCTGTCCATGGGATTCTCCAGGCAGGAATACTGGAGTGGATTGCCATTTCCTTCTCCAGGGGATCTTCCCGATCCAGGGATCGAACCCGGGTCTCCCGCATTGGAGGCAGATGCTTTAACCTCTAAGCCACCAGGCCAAATTTCCATCTCATAAGGTTTTCACCAGCAGAAATAATCCTGAAGATACAGAAATGCTACTCGTTTTAATCAGAGTATAATTTTGCCCATTACATAAAAGTTCTGACAATTACTGTTACCTAAAGCACAAACTGGCCTTCCCTGGTGGCTCAGTGGTAAAGAATCCACCTGCCAATGCAGGAGACTCAGGTTCAGTCCCTGGGTCAGAAAGATACCCTGGAGAAGGAAATGGCAACCCACTCAAGTATTCTTGCCTGGGAAATCCCATGGACAGAGGAGCCTAGTGGGCCACAGTCCACGGGGTCACAAAAGAGTTGGACAAGACTTAGCAACTAAACAACAGAGAATAAACCACAGTGCTCCAGGCCAGGAAAATCAGTGCTGCAGGCCTGCGGAGGAAAAACCACTGCTTTAGGCTGACTGGTAAAAAGTATCAATACTTGAACACATTTCACAGTTTAGGAAACACTTTCACGTATCCCATCTCACTGCACCTTCAGAAGAACATTTTCATTACGTTCATTTTACTGAATAGGGAAACTGAGCCTCAGAAGTTTACATACTTTCCCAAGGTCATATGTAGAGTACTGAGAGGGGCTGAAATTTACATGAAAAATCCTAAATGTGCCCTGTTCCCATCATAGCAGGCTCCTTTAAGCCAGGAGAATATTTAAGCTATTCTTATCATGCCCCCCTCTACATTTTGGCTTCAGGTTTTTGAGTAGTTGTTTCCTTCAGTGTTTGGTTTGCTTTCTTTTGCAGACCAAAATGTGCTAGAAATAAGTTACTTCTTTTTTTTTTTTTCTGTAGGAATAAAATAAAATTTTGCATACAACAGCAATCACTGATTCTTATCTAGGTTACTGGAAGTTCAAAGAGCTGGAAGACCTTGCCCATGGCAATGCCAAATATCATTTTATATTCAACTGATTATCAATTATCTTTCAGATTTATATTAGCTAGGGCACCAGTAGGTGGCCCAGGGTAAAGAATCCATCTGCCAGTGCAGGAGATGCAAGAGAGGCAGGTTTCTGAGTGGGGAAGATGCCCTGGAGAAGGAAATGGCAACCCACTCCAGTATTCTTGCCTGGAGAATCCCATGGACAAAGGAGCCTGGTGGGCTACAGTCCATGGGGTCACAAAGAGTCAGACACGACTGGGCAACTGGGCATGAGAGAGAGCACCAGTCATCAGTCCTACCCGTGAGAAGGAAAGGATGCTGCAAATTAGAGAGCCACCAGATCATGAAATAACATTATTATGGGAACTGCTCAAGTAAATGTAAGTAAATTACGCATGTAAAACTTTACAATAAATACTTTATAGGAAAGAACTGAACACCATGAAATATCGCTACAGGATTCATTTTCAAGTTCCTGAATTTCAATGCACAGAAACACACCTATGCATAATTCAGGCGTTAAGCCCCATTGCTTACATACCAGTTGAACAATAAACAAGCTGAAAGTCAGGTCCTCTATTTACGCTGGGCTGTGGGCACACACCCCCATCTATTATCTGTGCGAATGAAGGCACCAGAGACCTTAGTGGCAATAAAGAGCCGCAAAGGAAGAACTGTCCACCGAACAAGTAATAACATGAGTGGATTCCAAAAAGCACAAAGATTTGCTAAACAAAACTCACCAGGCAGAAGGAGCACTTAAAAAAATCTGTTCCAAATCCTTCCACTGAAGTAAAACGTTTTCGGCAACTGGTAACAGTTAAAATTTCCTTTTTTTATTTTTCCCCTGATTCTGTCAAGTTCTTACCTCGGCACATCCGGTCTCCAGCTGGTCTGTCAGGACAAGAGATCTCCCAGGAGAGTCAGTCCTACAGGATCAATCTTTTCATATCAACCGAGCAATTTGCAAAACGGAGGTTTGTCACGAGGGAGGAAAAAGGAGGGTGCCCCCAGCATTGAAAAGTACCCCAAACCCCAGATACTCAAAGACAAAAAGAGAGTCCCTATGACAATCAGAGAAATCCCACTCAGGGAAAACAGGAAGAAAAAGAAAAAAGTGGGGGGGGGGGGCAGAGAATTTCTCTAATGAATATGTCTATGGGACAAACTGAATACAGATCTCCACAGAGGAACACAAATTCAATAGCAATGATTTTTAGAAAGTACAGTGTATCATTTAGGATTTGCTCCAGCTGCAAATGAAAGAAAAAGCAAAAGAGCAGTGGTTTAAAGACAGACGCTTACTCCTCTCTCACATAAATGAGGTCTGGAGGAAGAAGCCCCGGGCTAGCGCAGACTCCCTGGCATCAAGGATCCTAGACGGTTCTCTTTCTGTTCCACCATCATTAGCATAAGGCTCCCCTAAAATGGTCTCAAAGAGCCTCTCAGCACCCAGCCAGGACATCCAGAGTCCCACCAGAACAGAGGCATAAGGGGCAGAGAAGCGGGTGTCCTCCCTTTAAGACCCCTTTGCCAGGACTTCCCTGCTGGTCCAGTGGTTAAGAATCCACCTTGAGTGCAGGAGATGCAGGTTCAGTTCCTGGTGAGGGAAGTAAGATCCCACGTTCCTTGGAGCAACTAAAGGGGACATAGCAACTACCGAGCCTGACACAGGCAAATAAATAACTTTTTTTTTTTTAAGTAATAGTAGTTTTAAATAAAAAGATCCTTTTTGCTTACAACCCACTGGCTACTACAATTAACCTGTTACAAGGCGATAACCAGCCACAAAGGAACCTAAACATAGTGAAATATGTGTGCAAAGATTCAGATTCCACAGCTCGAGGGAATTCCAGACCCTGAGGTACAAGCAGCCATCAAACAGATATTCCCGAATTGCCTACCTCTGCCAGACTCTGCACTCGGTGTGCAGTAAGAAGCAGAGCAGGACAGCCTCTGACCTAAGGCTTCAGATATTCAGTGACCACTGCTCCCCAAAGCCACTAAAAATAACATTCATGGACTCATCTACATACATGTTTTTATGTAGCGTTATCAAGAATCACATAATAATGGTTTGTTCCATTCTGGATGATGCAAACTTTGAGATTTGTTTGAGGTGATGTCCTGATTTCTCTTCTGAAAAATTACATTTTCTCTTTTTCAACTGATAATCTGTGGGGAGATCTTTGAGACTATGTAAACATCCTATTCCACATCAAACATCCATCAACTAGTTTAAATATTCACTAATGATGGTTGCCTGCACCAATGGTTATTATGCTGGTTGCAAAATGGTGATTTTTATAACTCTAACATTACTGCTTTATTTATTAGTTGATACTCTAAGGAAGAACTTTCCTTCCTCGCTTATTTAGTTATTTGTTTGTTTGCATGAGAATGCCCTCAGAGAGTGTAATTTTATTCAGGGACATGATCCACAACAATCGTTAATTGTTTTGAGGCTCAACATGTACCATATTTGGCCAGTGGAAGCCAAGCTGAATTCTATGTTTCTGTGTCCTTTGGAAAAAAGCTTTTTGAGAACTTCCTAGCAAACAAATAAATGCTTAGCAATCTTGGAGGCCTTCAGGTGTCTTAATGATGCCCAACTGGAGTTCACTGTTGGTTCCATAAAGAAAATCAATTAACCTGAAAATTTTCCCCATCTATAACTATGATCAATTACCAAGAAATAGATATAATGCTAAAGAAGACAGTTTTTACACTTTATATTTTCAACTAATTATCATTTACTATGAATAGCCCTGACTGTTGACTTGCATTCCAGAGATTAAATATAACAAAGATAATATCCTGAAAGTAATCAGGCAATAACTCAGGTACAAGATAAATACAACATATGATATTTTGACTTATATCAAAAACAAAAGGATACACAATATCGACCAAATGACAGTTTTCCAAATATGAAAATAGCCAAAGAGCATCTGTTCAAACAAACATTAAACTTTTAACATCAAAACACTCAGATGCGATTTTTATTTTACTCACAAAGTCTTCCTTTCTTAGTATTCTTGGCAATTCTCAGCACATGCCACTGGACAAAATGCTTTTATTGAAAGATGGGCTAGAAACCATCTGATACTATATTAGACCAGCATCAACTGATTGTTCAAGTCAGAGGATTGTGTGGACTTCAGTGTTATTACACCAAGCCACTGGGCTTCCCAGATGGCACTAGTGGTAAAGAATCTGCCTGCCAATGCAGGAGATGCGAGAGGCAGGTTTGATAATCCCTGGTTCAGGAAGATCCCCTGAAGCAGAAGTGGCAACCCACTCCAGTATTCTTGCCTAGAAAATTCCATGGACAGAAGAGCCTGGCAGGCTACAATCCATGGGGCCTCAGAGTCAATCATGACTGAGCAACGGAACACACACCAAACCACGGGGAAGAAAAGCATGACAGTTCTAAGGAAAACAAACAAGGAACAGAGTCTGGGGATCCCATACCATCCACATCTGTTGTTAGTTTAAACTTATTACCTGTGGTAGAGATGGGGCAGTGCTCACCGTAATTCCCTCTGGCCACAGTAACAGAACTCCAACTCACCTGGACAGTAAGGAGATCCAACCAGTCAATTCTAAAGGAAATCAACCCTAAATATTCATTGGAAGGACTGATGCTGAAGCTAAAGCTCCAATACTCTGGGCACCTCATGTGAAGAGCCAACTCATTGGAAAAGACCCTGATGCTGGGAAAGACTGAAAGGAGGAGGAGAAAGGGATGACAGAGAATGAGACGGTTGGATGGCATCACCGATGCAATTGACATGAATTTGAGCGAACTCTGGGAGACAGTGAAGGAGAGGGAAGCCAGGCATGCTGCAATCCATGGGGTCACAGAGTCAGACATGACTTAGTAACTGAACAAGAACAACTCAATTTGGGGCAAAAATGTGCCCAGTGAAAATATCTGCTCTCTCAAGCAACAGATAACTATGTGCCATAGTCCCCATCCCTGAGATGTTAGAAAACTCCTGAGTAGGACTTGAAGGAATGCACTCATGTTCCTAATATATACCTCAAAAAAAAAAAGAAAAAAAACAGATTACTAAGGCCCTCATCTTTTGCCTTTCACAGCATCTTAAGGTAGAACTTCCCATATGATTACAATCTACTTTGTATCTAACTGATTACAACCTTCTTGAGCACAGGACCAGTTTTTAGACCCACCTTAGAAATTAACGGCTTCCCTGGTGGCTTAGAGGTTAAAGCGTCTGCCTCTAATGCGGGAGACCTGGGTTCGACCCCTGGGTCGGGAAGATGCCCTGGAGAAGGAAATGGCAATCCACTCCAGTATTCTTGCCTGGAGAATCCCATGGACAGAGAAGCCTAGTAGCTTACAGTCCACGGGGTCGCAAAGAGTCGGACACGACTGAGTGACTTCACCTTAGAAATTAACACGGCTCCTTACCCAAGAATAAAAGGTTAATAAACACTTGTTGAGGGTTTCTCGGGTAGCTCAGTGGTACAGAATCCCCCTGCCAATGCCAGAGACATAGGAGACACAGGTTCAATCCCTGGGTCGGGAAGATCCCCTGGAGGAGGGCATGGCAACCCACTTCTATATTCTTGCCTGGAGAACCCCATGGAGAGCAAAGCCTGGCGGGCTAGAGTCCATGAGGTAACAAAAGAGTCAGACACAACTTAGCGACTAAACAACTATGACAAAATACTGTTGAAAGTAAAGTCTGTAAGAAAGGGACATCCAGGCAGAGCACTGACAAGTCTCAGCCGGCCAGGGCATTTTTACCTTGGTATTTGGTACGCATGAAATCTACAGTTCCGCCTCTTTCAAGCATCACAATCCTTTTTAAATCCAAAATGCTGCTGACTCACACATAGAACTTTGGTACCCACTAACAGAAAAGAAACATAAAGTCCAAGAGCCACTATGTATCAATAATGATTTCTAATAAATGATTTCTTTAAATACAACAGACAAGATTTGAAAAGCAGTTGATATTTGGCAAGGTATATTTTTGGAGGCTATAGGAAATGTACAAAGGACAACAGGTTCTTAGATATCTTAAAACTCCATGACCCTCTTGAGTCCCAAGGTCTATAGGTCAAGAATTATTCATCCATAATAAAAACATTTTGCTTCTGTTGTTGTTGTTCAGTTGTAAGTCATGTCCAACTCTTTGTAATCCCATGGACTGACTGCAGCACATCAGGCTTCCCTGTGCTCCACTATCTCGATGAGGGAGTCTGCTCAAGTTCATGTCCATTGAGTTGGTGATGCTATCTAACCATCTCATCCTCTGCCACCCTATTCTACTTTTGCCTTCAATCTTTCCCAGTATGAAGGTCTTTTCCAATGAGAGCATTTTAGTTGTATCTATTCCACTGTCCAACCACTATTCAGAACCCCAAAGATGTGAGCTGTAATACAGTCACAGCTTTGCCTTCTGCTTTGACCAACCTTAATCTAGTTTTATGGAGAAGGCAATGGCACCCCACTCCAGTACTCTTGCCTGGAAAATCCCATGGACGGAAGAGCCTGGTAGGCTGCAGTCCATGGGGTCGCAAAGAGTCGGTCACGACTGAACGACTTCACTTTCATGCATTGGACAAGGAAATGGCAACCCACTCCAGTGTTCTTGCCTGGAGAATCCCAGGGACGGTGAAGCCTGGTGGGCTGCTATCTATGGGGTCGCACAGAGTCGGACATGACTGAAGCCACTTAGCAGTAGAAGCAGCAGCAATCTAGTTTTAAATTTCTGAAGCTGGCTTCTGCTCTTATTTATAATGTGACGTTTTAAAAAAAAAACGCTAACACTTAAGAAATTGTTATGCTATATTAAAAATACTCCTGAGTCTGATAGGCCCACAGAAATGCAAGAGATGAAGAGTAATTTTCTCCAGCACACATTTTGTTATTTACCATAATGCATTAACAGCTTCAAATGAAAGTTACATTTCCTATTTAAAGGGGCTAATCGTTGAAATTAAGAAGATAAATAGCTTCAGTTCTTTAGCATAACAAAGGCAGGCATCTGCTCAGTTCCATGATAGACTTTTTAGTGCATTTTATAAGAAACCAACAATGTATCAATTTCTCCCAGTACTCAGATCCAAATGAATCCATTTGGTTCTTTGCATTCACAACCCAAGAAACAAGTTTGATGACTATCTAATCCGAAGATAATATCCTCTTAACCATAAGCCAAAAAAGGAAGGAAAAAATCTCCCCCAAATAAGCAAGGTCTTTGAAGCCACAGCCAAATTTCTGTCCAATTCAGCTGTGACTTCCAGCCCACCAAGAGCCTTCAGTCACTGAAACAGAAAGATCGGAGAAAAGATAGGTGATGCACCCCTTGGTGATGCTTTCCCCTTGGGAAAGCTATAAAAAGTGTCTAAAAACTCAGCAGTTAGCAAGAGAGTTCAAAAAAATTCAGGAATGGAAAGAACTTCACTCCTATTAATTGTGAGGAAAGGAGGAAGAGAAAAGCAAGAAAAGAAGGTAAAAAAAAAAGAGAGAGAGAGAGAGAAAAAAAACAGATATGGCCCCAAATCGCAGAGCCGGCCTACCTCACGTGCGAAGTTAAGATCCCTGCAAATTAAGTTTTATTTCCAAAAGACTTCCTCCAAGTTTTCATTGAATGCTTGCCCTGCTCGTAGGTACCCTGCCAGCACACAGCCCCTCCTCTTCAGAGCACACACATATCTCACGGGTCAGCCTCTGTTCAACACGGGCATTCAACTATTCGGTGAAGAAAAACGCCAGTTCTCTGGGCCAGCGAGTACAGAAATCAGCTTCGAGCCTGTGCTATTTACCATGAGCACAGCAGAGAGCAGGGCACATCCATTAGTAGGCTTCTTAGACTGTTTTCTTCATTCTCCAGACCGCTTTACTTCCAGAAAACCATTGAGCTTTACCATTCAGACAGTCTGTCAACATCCTAAAACAGCTATTGGCTGTTTAATGAATATTTAAATATAATTTCAGTCTCCTCCAGCGGATTTCCACAGGGGGAATGCCAATTTGAATTTTCCTTGGTTGTACCACACTCTTCCAAATTTGCACTTTTGCAAAGCCATTCATTTTCTACAAAGCATCAAGCTCCTAGAGAAAAGACGAGGGGGCGGGGTAGGGAAGGGGGCGGGGCCTGCCCAAGCTAACTGATGCCAGATGAACTTTTCCTGGATCCCGAGAGCTTTGTTTTGAAGATTTCCGCCTTGTATTAAATCAAAGTGGCAAAGCTGGTCCTGAAAACTAGGGAACTATATTCTCTACTCAGAAAGTCAGGACTGCCAAAGTTGGAGGTACTTAACTTTCTGGCCTCACAAATCCACATTGTCCTAGAGTGAACTTACCATTCACATTTTTAACCAACAATTACAAATGTTTCTCAAGAAGAGAGTCTCAGACAGCCTGAGACCATGTCTTTTTGGTTATTTTGGCCAAAATAGCTGTTTGTGTCCCCAACACCATTTCTACCCCAGACTCGGAGACAAGAGGGATTCACTTTATGATGTGTACCAAAATTACTTTATTTGTTTTGGATGCAGTAAAAGCATCATTACTTAACATGACACTCTGCTTTTTCAGTGCAGGGATTTGGCAAGAAGGTGAAAATGACATCCAAGTTATAAAAACCTTAAGATTTATAGCAGATGCCAATAGCAGGGTTACACCCTTATAAACAAAGACAAAAATCTTTTCCCGGTGATGGGCCAGAACATGGAAGCTGTGGACCAGGACTAAAGGATAATTAGGATTATTTAGTAAGTGCCATTTTATCACCGACTCAATAGCCATGAGTCTGAACAAACTCAGGGAGACAGTGAAGGACAGGGAAGCCTGGTGTGCTGCAGTTCATGATGTCGCAAAGAGCTGGACCCAACTGAGCGACTGAACAGCAACTTACTAAAGCAGGGGTGCAGGCATAAGAAAGTCTGGGGTGGGGGGAATATTTGCATCATCCATTCTTCATCAAGCAAGTGCGACTTTTACAAAGAAGGTGCACCCATAAGGAGGCACACGTGTGCACCCTTGGGCTTCTAGTTGGTATCCTGAGATCCTTCAAATATGCATGGCTCCCTCCCTTTTCTCCACACACAAGCTCTGCTCCACACGTCACCTTCTGTGAAATGGAATTTGAAAACTTAAACTCCATGGGTTCAAGAAAAAATCTACCTGTATATCAGAGTTTTGTGGTTGCAACTGATCAGCTGGAAAAAAATAATAAATAATTGGGTAACACTGGATTAAAAGAAGTATGGAAGGAGCAAGCTCAGAAAGGATAGGTATCAAGGGGTCGCCAGGGTCCATACTGGAGGACAACAGAGTTTCTGCTGATCACCGTGGACAGAATTATCAGTGTTGGCTGCTTTCAGCCTTTCTACCACCCTGCTCTGGATTCCCACTCCTGGGAGAAATTAATTGATCTAGACATCAGGGGTACACATCAACCCCACAGTGAAAGGAGGGCACATTGATTGACAGGCTTCTCTAAACTGAATGAGTCCCCTCCACTAGACCAGGGGAAGAACAATTCCCAAAAGCAAAATCAGGGTGCTGTTATCAGCAGATGAGAAATTAAGATGGGCAGAAAAAACACAGACGTGCACTTCTACAGAAACAGCATTCCTACAGAGTGAGTGAGTGAGTGAAGTCGCTCAGTCGTGTCCGACTCTTTGCGACCCTGTGGACTGTAGCCTACCAGGTTTCTCTTCTAAGGACAACTTGAGAGCCCTTGGACTGCAAGGAGATCCAATCAGTCCATCCTAAAGGAGATCAGTCCTGAGTTTTCAGTGGAAGGACTGATGCTGAAGCTGAAACTCCAATACTCTGGCCACCTGATGCGAAGAGCTGACTCACTGGAAAAGACCCTGACGCGGGAAAAGATTGAAGGCAGGAGGAGAAGGGGACAACAGAGGATAAGATGGTTGGATGGCATCACCAACTCAATGGACATGAGTTTGGGTAAATTCTGGGAGTTGGTGATGGACAGGGAGGCCTGGTATGCTATGGTCCATGGGGTCGCAAAGAGTCAGACACGACTGAGCAACTGAACTGAACTGAACTGAAGGACAACTTCGGCAAAAGTTACAAATAATGTTATTGTCCATTAGTCTGTGTTATGATAGCCTGCACGGTAATTTCTAGGGTCTTCAATTAAAAAATAAAAGTCTGGGGCTCCAGATGAGCTGATGTCCATTCTGTTCTAATAGGTAATGAGGGTCAAGTAGTTTAACATGTTTCTTTTCTTACTTAGGCTGCCAGGAGGCTCAAAGCTAGGAGTTTTAGGCTCAGTGGCAGTAGCTATCCTTAGGCTAGGTTTTCAGGTACAACTAACTCTCTCCCTTCATGACAGGACTGGTATTTGAGGGTAGTTTCACTTTAGTCTTATTTTAATGTTTCAAAGGTACAACTATGTTTTATTAAAAAGTATCTCAAGGACTTTCCTGGCAGTCCAGTGGTTAAGATTCCTCGCTTCCAACCCAAGAGGTGAGGGTCCAATGCCTGGTCAGGGAGCTAAGATCCTACATGACTCATGGCCAAAAATACCAAAACATAAAAAAGAAGCAATGTTGTAAAAAATTCAATAAAGACTTTAAAAATGGTCCACATAAATACACACACACACACATCAAAAGCATTTGGATATTTTCCTCCCTAGCTAAAAGTCAGCCTTTTCAAAACAATATAAGTATTTCATGTGTAACTACATTTTCTGAGCTTGTAGATTGTCCAGGACTCCTGTATTCTGCAGCCAAAAGCATTCTTTTCTTTTGCTAGATTCAATTAGAATAGATTAAATTAGAAGGACATCTAGTTAACTAGACAGACAGAAAGATCTAACTCTGGGTCTGACTGGAGTGTGCAATAATTTTTAGAATAGTTATCAATGAAGTTCATAAACATTTACTGGAAGATCAAAAGGGAATTCTCTCCAACCTATAATTAGACAGCCTAACCCAGAGAGACAGATGATGTAAAGCTGAAGAACCAGGAAGCATAGGGTATCTATGACTTCATGAGCCAACTAGAGTCTTGATTTAGAGGGGGGTCTAATTCATTGTTTTCTAGCTCAAGCCCTGTTCTGAGTTAATTTCCGGTATTTTTCATACTAAAATATCAGAATCCCTTATCACTTCAGGAAAGGGGAAGAGTTAAGTAGAACAGTGGTAATCCCGGAAGGTAAGGGGAAACAGCAGCAGATCTGCCCCCAGAGTGTTCAGAAAACACCTGCAAGGTGCTCTGGGGTGTCTTTTTGGTGCAAAGGGAGCTCTTAATTAGAAAGGTGTTGCCACCCTTAGGGATGTCTTTCAATTTGCATTTCCTAAAATAGCATTTGAAAGGTTCTTTGTAGATTGATAATCTGTGATGCAAATGTGGAAATCCACTCAATGTAAAACCTCCACTCTCTAAATTTACCCTTTTTTTCTGGAGGCAACCCACTCCAGTACTCTTGCCTGGAAAATCCCAAGGGCGGAGGAGCCTAGTAGGCTGCAGTCCAAGGGGTTGCTAAGAGTCGGACATGACTGAGCGGCTTCCCTTTTACTTTTCATTTTCATGCATTGGAGAAGGAAATGGCAACCCACTCCAGTGTTCTCCAGTGTTCCCTGGAGAATCCCAGGGATGGGGGAGCCTGGTGGGCTGCCATCTATGGGGTCGCACAGAGTCGGACACGACTGAAGCGACTTAGCAGTAGCAGCACTCTGCTTCAGCAGTAAAAACTCCCCTCAAGAGCCAATACCACAACAATGAGGGATCTTAGTTGCCAGGTCTGAGATGTAGGAAAGGTGATCGGTGTTTAGTTAGAAGTGGGAGAGGGCAGAACATGGAGAAGCAGGGGTGCTTTCTGAGCGGACGGCAGGCTCCTAGAGTGATGAATAGAGAACAGGGTGCATGCGTGTGCTGAGTCACTTCAGTCTTGTCTGACCCTTTGCCACCCTAGTAGCCCACCAGGCTCCTCTGTCCCTGGGATTCACCAGGCAAGAATACTGGAGTGGGCTGTCACTTCCTCCTCCAGGGGATCTTCCCGACCCAGGGATCAAAACCCATGTCTTTTACCTCTCCTGCTCTGGCAGACGGGTTCTTTATCACTAGCACCACCTAGGAAGCCTCGTAAAGAAAAGTGGATGTTAAACAAATAAATTTAGTCACACAATTATTTACTACCTTGGCCTTTGAGAGTCAGGAGACCAAGGATCTGGTCCTGAGTCCAACACTATGTGAATTTGGCATTCAGTTCTCCCATCAGTCAAATGAAGTTGCTAAGTTGGATTAGGGTCCCCAACCCCGGTACCTGCAAGACCCAGCAGGCAATGTGAATTAGCTAGAGTGCTCCCTAAGGCCTGGGTGGAGCTGGAGGCCATGGAGCAGCGGCTGGTCAGTGGTCACTATGGGAGCATCCTGGCCCAGCGTGGTTGGACAGTCCCAGTTTTTGAGAGAATCAGAAAGCCTAGCTTTCTATATAAATTCCTATGATTTTTCAATCCTGGAGAATAATTTGTAAAATTTTTATATACACTGAAGGGGCCAAAGGAAACATTTTTGTAAGCTAGAGCCAAACCTCAGGCCCACAGTTTGTCAACTTCAAGTTCAAGTTCTGTATTGAAGTGCCCTGGAAGCTGAATGCTACTATGTAGAGGCATCACCTTTTCCTCTTCTATGGAAATTCACCAGGCAGTGACATCTGAAAGGCCACAAGAAATCCTAGAGCAAACCAGACCCCCTCTGCTTCACCTAGCATCTCCCAACCTATCCAGAGACTGAACCCTTTGTGACAAGACTCATATAAGCAGCTCGCTGAGTGTCTGCTTCATGAAACACAATTTCAGTTCAGCATAGTTGCTCAGTCATGTCTGACTCTTTGCGACTCCATGAATCACAGCACGCCAGGCCTTCCTGTCCGTCACCAACTCCCAGAGTCCACTCAAACTCATGTCCATTGAGTCAGTGACATCATCCAACCATCTCATCTTCTGTCATCCCCTTCTCCTCCTGCCCTCAATCTTTCCCAGCATCAGGGTCTTTTCAAATGAGTCAGCTCTTCGCATCAGGTGGCCAAAGTACTGGAGTTTAAGCTTCAACATCAGTCATTCCAATGAACACCCAGGACTGATCTCCTGTAGGATGGACTGGTTGGATCTGCTTGCAATCCAAGGGACTCTCAAGAGTCTTCTCCAACACCACAGTTCAAAAGCATCAATTCTTCAGTGCTCAGCTTTCTTTATAGTCCAACTCTCACATCCATACATGACCACTGGAAAAACCATAGCCTTGACTAGACGGACCTTTGTTGGCAAAGTAATGCCTCTGCTTTTGAATATGCTATCTAGGTTGTTCATAACTTTCCTTCCAAGGAGTAAGCGTCTTTTAATGGGACACACTTTGGGAAGCACCAAACTTACCTGCCCAGTTCCAAAATGCTACACTGCTATTCAACCCCCTTGGATTGGAAGCAGGGAAAGAAATTAGTATTCCCCAACTCCCAGTAACATGCCAGATACCATGTATTCTACAAGGTGACAGTCAGAAGCTGAATGTTGTTATCCCATTTTAAAGTTGGAAAAGGTATAAATCAGACGCTGTGAGGTAATCCCTAATAAATGAAGCAGCCAAGATTTGTTTCCATGGGTCTGTGATTAAAAACCCTATAGTGAAAGCCATTCAGTTGTGTCTGACTCTTTGCAACCCCATGGACTATACAGTCCATGGAATTCTCCAGGCCAGAATACTGGAGTGGGTAGCCTTTCTCTTCTCCATGGGATCTTCCCAACCCAGGGATCAATCCAGCTCCCTCATTGCAGGTAGATTCTTTACCAGCTGATATTCATAACTTTCCTTCCAAGGAGTAAGCGTCTTTTAATGGGACACACTTTGGGAAGCACCAAACTTACCTGCCCAGTTCCAAAATGCTACACTGCTATTCAACCCCCTTGGATTGGAAGCAGGGAAAGAAATTAGTATTCCCCAACTCCCAGTAACATGCCAGATACCATGTATTCTACAAGGTGACAGTCAGAAGCTGAATGTTGTTATCCCATTTTAAAGTTGGAAAAGGTATAAATCAGACGCTGTGAGGTAATCCCTAATAAATGAAGCAGCCAAGATTTGTTTCCATGGGTCTGTGATTAAAAACCCTATAGTGAAAGCCATTCAGTTGTGTCTGACTCTTTGCAACCCCATGGACTATACAGTCCATGGAATTCTCCAGGCCAGAATACTGGAGTGGGTAGCCTTTCTCTTCTCCATGGGATCTTCCCAACCCAGGGATCAATCCAGCTCCCTCATTGCAGGTAGATTCTTTACCAGCTGATTTACAAGGGAAGCCCAAAATCCCTATCTATAGTCTTTCCACTGTTTAATAGCTTGTAGGTGTTAGAGGGACTTCTCTTTCACTTTTCACTTTCATGCATTGGAGAGGGAAATGGCAATCCACTCCAGTGTTCTTGCCTGGAGAATCCCAGGGATGGGGGAGCCTGGTGGGCTGCCGTCTATGGGGTCGCACAGAGTTGGACACAACTGAAGTGACTTAGCAGCAGCAGGTGTTAGAGGAAGACTGACCCATAGCCTAAAGAAATACAGTCGCCATCTGTATCTTTTGGTTCAGCATCCACAGACACACAGGGCCTGTTATACTGTGCCAACTTATATAAGGGCCTTGAGCATCCATGGATTTTGGTACCTGCAGGAGGTCCTGGAACAAACACCCTCACACGTACCAAGGGACAACCTTACTCTCTCACGCCCTCCCATTTCTCCCTATCTTCCCACCCTTGTGGCTTTGAATCTAGCTTCTTCCCTACCACAAAGCTTCCGGGCTCTTCATCTGCAAAGCATTGCTTTTCCAAGGAAGCCAGATAATCCACCAAAATATTTGGCATCCCTGAGCCAGTGTGAGCATCTGATGCCTCTGCTAAAAGGAACAATGTATCAAAGCCAACAGCTGCACCAAACAAGGGACAGACAGCTAACCTTGGCGGTGGACACACATGTGCCAGCGACAGGAGGCTTCCTGCCTGTGTGACCCCCCCCCTTCCCTTTCCTCCTTGTTTTGTGTCTGCAGATCCTTTTCCCCTCAACTCCCCATCTCCCCTCTGCCTGGTTTTCTCACCCACCCGCCACCCCTCATCAACCCAGTTCATTTCTTTCCTTCATCCCAAAGTGATCACAGGAACAGAAGAAATCTGGCATTTTACCTGTCACACTCAGAGGTGACCACCCATCCTGGTTTGCCAGGAGCCTGACTCACAGTTCATGCCTGCTGTTCCTGTTAATTATAAATAGCCACC
>SJYT01033669.1:61934-89736 GCA_006410635.1 Cephalophus harveyi
AATTTTCTTCCCTGAAGGGAAAAACGTTTCCTAAAGTTATTTTCCTGAATGTTTCTCAAGAGCTTTTTTTTAAAAAAAAACTAAAGTTCGGTGGCCTTTGGTAAAGTTTCTGCATCTTATCTAAATTTTTTTAGTTGCCATCTTCTTGAGAAAAATGAATTATCCAATAAGAAATCCAGACCCTATATTTGTTAGGCATATGACATCCACCAACTAGAGTCAAGACACACTAACAGTTTTGCAGGATGTATTCTCCCTGTGTTTTCTATCAGGAGAGGAAGAATGGCAAGAAGGTGGCCCAGCCAACAGCAGGACCCACCATCCCAGAAATTCACCCTTTTAACAGTAAAATCTCCTGAGTCTACTGACCCCTAGATCAGGAGCCAGGTGCTGAGCTACAGTGCTAAAAAGGGCCCATAAGACAGGGGCAGCTGGAAAAGTCAGGTGGAGAACCAACATGCTAGAAAGAAGTAAGAAATACATCTCTGGTGGGATGGAGGCTAAAGGGCCATCCAGAATGAGGAAGATTCAGCAAGGCATCACCTTGATCGTTTTACTTTCCAGTCTGGATTTCTTCTCTTGCTCAACTACTGGTTTCTCTCAGATCCTTGGGCAAATTGAGACTGATAGAAAATGTCATTTCAAGAACTCAAGGAAGAAATGTTTCAAAAGGAGAGGACAGAACTCTAAGAAAATTACAGAGTTCATTGGTAACGTTATGGGCTAGAATGTTAATATCCAGTTAAAAGCAAACAAAAACTACAGACAATTTGCAGAAGTGAGAGCAGAAACTATATATTATTTACTGCCCAACACCTAGAACTGTGCCTGGCATACAATGAAAATTTCACATTGACATTAACAGCTTTGGGTAGGTGTAAATGACATGTAATAAACTATACAAGTTTTGACATATGTATAAGCCCATGAAATCATCACTGTAATCAAGACACTGAGCACATTCATCACCTTTAAAAGCTTTTTCCAGCCTTTTTCTAATCCCCTCCTCCCATCCCAGGCTCAGGCAACTATAATTCTGCTTTCAATCATGCCATATCCCCACCAGCAAAGCATGAGAGGTCCAATTCCTCCATACCCCCACCAACATTTAGTTTGGTTGAAGCTTTTTTAATTTTAGCTATTCTATAGTGTACAAGTGTTACTTCATTGTGCTTTTAATTTGCATTTTCCTAATGACTTTTCATGTGTTGTGTCTTTTCATGTGTTGATTTCCTATCCATATAACTTTTTTGTTCAAATCATTTGCTCATTTTCTTTAATTGGGTTGTTTATCTTATTACAGTATTGAGTTTTGAGAGTTCTTTATACATATCCTGGATACAAGCCCTATATTTTAAATATATGATTTGCAAGTGTTTTCTCCCAGTTTGCATCTTATCTTTTCATTCTCTTACAAACATCTTTTAAAGAAAGAATTCTTCAATTTTGATGAAGTTCAGTTTACTCAACTTTTAACTGAATGAGTTTTTGTTATTGTTCTAGGAAATCTTTGCCCAACCCAAAGAAACTTTGGGTGTGATGGATCTGGTCATTATCTTGATTATAGTACTGTCTACACAGATGTATACAAAGTCACAAAGATTTTCTGCCATTTTTGTCTAGAAGTTTTATGGTTTTATGGTACAGGTGGGTCTATGATTCATTTCAGGTGAATTTTTGTATACAATCTGTTGAGGTATGGATTGAAGTTTTGGATTTGTTGCTGATGATGATTTTGCTGTTTTGCATACAGACTGTTTCACATAATTTGTTGAAAAGACTATCCTTGCTCTAGGAAACTTCTTTGTACTTTTGTTAAAATCACATTAACTTCTGATCAAAAAGCAGAACTCTCATAAAAGGCCCTCCTTGACAGTGCTAAGATTTAAAACACACAGTCTCTTTGATTCAGCAACTCCAATCTTAGCAGTTCTGTCTAAAGAAATATAAGCACAAGAATAGCACGCAGATCCTTATAACAATATTATTTGTGGGAGAAAAAACAACATGGGTGCCACCCAATTATTCCTGATATAGGAAGGACTGAATAAATTATAGTCCAGCTCCATCACAAAATTCTATACAAGGAGGAAAAGGACTGGGTTGGAGCTACATGGACTAACCAAAAGAAATACCCAAGAAATATTCTGTAAAGTGAAAACAATTACAGAGTTTTATATGTATAATGACTATATTATTTAAACACATGCAGAAAAAAACTAAATATTGGTTGGCCACAAAGTCCACTTGAGTACCATTTACCATCTTACAGAAAAACCTGAATGACCTTTTTGGCCAACCCAAAATATATTTGCATGTGTTTGGAAAACTCAGCAGTGGCCACAGGGCTGGAAAAGGTCAGTTTTCATTCCAATCCCAAAGAAAGGCAATGCCAAAGAATGCTCCAACTACCGCACAATTGCACTCATCTCACACGCTAGTAAAGTAATGCTCAAAATTCTCCGAGCCAGGCTTCAGCAATACGCGAACTGTGAACTTCCAGATGTTCAAGCTGGTTTTAGAAAAGGCAGAGGAACCAGAGATCAAATTGCCAACATCCGCTGGATCATGGAAAAAGCAAGAGAGTTCCAGAAAAACATCTATTTCTGCTTTATTGACTATGCCAAAACATGAGTTTGAGTGAACTCCGGGAGTTGGTGATGGACAGGGAGGCCTGGTGTGCTGCGATTCATGGGGTCACAAAGAGTCGGACACAACTGAGCAACTGAACTGAATTGAACTGATAAAACCTAAGAAAATTTTGGGAAAATAACTACCAGACAGATCACATGAGTCTGCTTCATGGGTATAATTCCCAGCTGGCACAGTGGTACAGAATCCATTTCCAATGCTGGAGACCCAAGAGACCCAGGTTTGATCTCTGGGTCCAGAAGATCCCCTGAAGAAGGAAATGGCAACCCACTCCAGCATACCTGCCTGGAGAATTCCATAGGCAGAGGAGTCTGGTGGGCTACGGTCCATGGAGTGGCAAAGAATCAGACCTAACAGAGCACAAAGGAACAAGATTACACTTCAAGCTCTTCTATGGTCTTAGCTCGTTACCCTAAGTAGATATTAGTTTGCAATTTTTAATCAAATCAAGTCTAAAATAGTAGTCATGACTTTGACACATAGAAGATGTGGATTCCACTCTATCACATATCTGTACCACTGCTTGGGAGTAAAACCTTGTGTGTGTGAGTGTGCGTGTGTGTGTGTGTTTGGTTCAAGTAGGGAGAAATATTTCAGTTCATAAAGAGGACTCCAAAAATAAATTCCACAAATTGTGTCCCTCCATAGGTAGAAGTTCTATCATTCTGAGTAGTTCAGAATGTGATCTTATTTGGAAATAGCATCAGTACAGATATAAATAGTTAAGCTAGAATGAGATCATACTGGATTAGGGTGGGCCCCCAATCCAATGTGATCAGTGTCTTTATTAAAAAAAGGAAATTTGGACATGGAGACAAACACAGAGAGAACACAATGCAAAGCCTGGAGAGATGCGGCCACAAGCCAAGAAATGGGAAAGATGGCCAGCAAACCACTGGAAGCTGGGAAGGAGGATGGAAAAGATTCTTCCTCAGAGCCCTCAGAAGAAATCAACGCTTCCCACAGGAAAGAGTTGAGACATCCATCCCCTAGAACTGTGAGACAGTACATTTCTGCTGCATGAGCTGCCTGGCTTGTGATACTTTGTTACAGCAGCCCTGAGAAACTAATAACTAAGGGACCAAGAGACTTCCCAGGTGGTCCAGTGGTTAAGACTTCACCTTCCAGTGCAAGGGTTGCAGGTTTGATCCCTGGGCAGGGAGCTTCCCTGGTGGCTCAGACAGAATCTGCCTATAAGGTGGCAATGAAAGTGAGAGTGAAAGTCACTCAGCCATGTCTCTTTGTGACCCCAAGGACTAGATAGTCCATGGAATTCTCCAGGCCAGAATACTGGAGTGGGTAGCCTTTCCCTTCTCCAGGGGATCTTCCCAACCCAAGGACTGAACCCAGGTCTCCCGCATTGCAGGTGGATTCTTTACCAGCTGAGCCATAAGGGAAGCCCAAGAATACTGGAGTGGGTAGCCCATCCCTTCACCAGTGGATCTCCCCAACCCAGGAAGCAAACTGGGGTCTCCTGCATTGCAGGAAGATGCTTTACCAACTGAGCTACCAGGGACCCAGGTTCAGTCTTTGGGTCGGGAAGATATCCTGGAGAAAGGAGCTGGCAGCCCCCTCCAGTATTCTTGCCTGGTAAATTCCATGGACAGAGGAGCCTAATGGGCTATAGTCCATGGGGTCACAAAGAGTCAGACACGACTGAGCAAACACACACACACAAGGCACCAAGAAGTTAAGTCCAAGCGAAAAAAAAAAACAACCCACAGTCCCTCATCCTTACCATGGTCCCACACCCCCAGCCCTGTGCCCAGGGAGCATCCTCAGAAGACACAGAAGGTAAACGGCAGTGTCTGCTGCCCTGCATCATAGGTGACTTGAACACCAGGATGCCGCACACACCCGAGGGAAGCTGGTTCCTGGTGTAAACACATCAAAGCACACAGTGGGCAGAAGAGTCTACAGGATCTGTGTGTTCATCCTCAGACCCACAATTACTGAGAAACCAGGAGGAAGGGCTTGTCATGAAAGGATTAGGATGGATGTACCATGAAGAAAGGATAACGATTAAGGAGCCCCTTTCTCCTGGCACCTCTCCCTCCCTGTGCACACAGGCAGCAGCCATCGTGGCTACTAGATGAAAAAGAAGAGGTGGCACAGGAAGTCGAGGATGATGACTCCTAATGTCATTCAGTGTTAGTCCCTCACTTGCATCTGACTCCTCTGTACATAGGATTTTCCAAGCAAGGATACTGGAGTGGGTTGCCATTCCCTTCTCCTGGGGATTGGCCCGACCCAGGGATCAAACCCAGGTCTCTTGCATCTCCTTCAGTGACAGGCGGATTCTTCACCTCTGAACCACGTGGGAAGCCCATATTATCCTAGTTGGGAAGAGGCAAATCCCAGAGGCTGGCTATCCAACCAGGGACGTCACAGAGACAAACAACATGGATTATTTTGAGAATAAAACCATGGGCCTCCCTTGGTTCCACCTGTCTGAAAAATTTTCACTGAGATCTACCCTGAAGGGACTGTCTTCCACATCCTAGCCCATGATCTTAAGTACCAGAGTGAACTATCTCTTGAAGCACAGTTACTGCCAAGAGGCCCTCCCTCAAGGCACATGGTCTTCTTGGCGTTTGCTTCATTTTCCCAGGATGTTGACCAGAAGTAGAAGAGAAAAGTGGGAAGAAAGGAGCGGGCATTTAACTGTTCCTCTAATGCCTGTGTTCATTATTTTCCAAATCCACCATAAACAAATTCAAACTCTGCACCAAAAGAAAATGGTATACAGACACAGTGATTTCGTCCCAGGATATGAAAGTCAGGCACATCTCAGCCTCAGGAAGTACAGAGACAGACACAGACAAAGGCCGCAGGTTTGGACTTCCCTGGTGGCACAGCGGATAGGAATCTGCCTGCCAATGCAGGGGAAGCAGGGGTTCGATCCCTGGTAGAAGAAGATCCCACAAACCACAGAGCAACTAAGCCCATGGGCCACAACTACTAAGTCGGCACTCCAGAGCCCAGGAACTGCAATCACTGAAGCCCCAATGCCCAGAGACTACGCTCGGTGACAAGAGGAGCCACCACGATAAGAACCCGAGGATCATGACTAGAGGGCAGCCCCCTGCTCTCCATAACTAGAAAGCCCAAATGCAGCAACGGAGGTCCTGGCAGCCAAAAATAAACAAATAAAAAGACAGCAGGTTTCATGTCACGAGTGTACTAGTGGGTTAGTGTCCTTCTCGTTGCTGCTGTTCTTGCTGCTTTACTCACTGAGTCGTGTCTGACTTTTTGCAACTCCATGGACGATAGCCTGCCAGGCTCCCCTGTCCACGAGATTTTCCAGGCAAGAATACTGGAGTGAGTTACCAATTCCTCCTCCAGGGGAGCTCCCCGAACCAGGGATCAAAACTTTGTCTCCTGCATTGGCAGGTGGATTCTTTACCACTGAGCCACCGGGGAAGCCTTAAACAACTACATAAAAAGGCAGCAGGTTTCACGAGTATACTGGCACATTAGACACCCGGGGCTGCTGTAACAGCTCACCACAGACTGGATGGCTTAAAACCACCAAAATGTCCCCTCTGGCAGTTCTGGAGGCTGGAAATCGAAAACCAAGAGGTTGGTAGGCCATCCTCCCTCCAAAGGCTCCAGGAAGGAGCCTTTGCTTAACTCTTACGGCCTCTGGTGGTTGTCAGCCATCCTTGGCTTTCCTTGGCTTGTTGCTGTTGCTGTTCAGCCACTAAGCTGCGTCCAACTCTTTGTGACCGCATGGACTGCAGCACGCCAGGATTCCCTGTCCTTCACCATCTCCCAGAGCTTGCTCAAACTCATATCCATTGAGTCAGTGATGTGGTCCAACCATCTCATCCTTTGTCACCCCTTTCCCTCCTCAATCTTTCCCAGTAGCAGGGTCTTTTCCAATGAGTCAGCTCTTCACATTAGGTGGCCAAAGTATTGGAACTTCGGCTCCAGCATCAGTCTTTTCAACGAATATTCAGGGTTGATTTCCTTTAGGATGGACTGGTTTGATCACTGGCTTGCAGTAGCACAACTCCATCCTCTGCCTCCATCTTCACTCGGCCCTCTTTGTCGAGTCTCCTCTGTGTCTTCAAATCTCTCCTTATAAAGACATCGAGTTTAGGGCTCACCCTAACCCAGCATGACCTCACCTTTACTCAGTTACATCTGCACAATCCCAATTTCCAAATAAGGCTACACTCACAGGTCCCAGGGTTAGGATTTCAACATATCTTGATGGGAAGGGAAGCGACTCAACCCATCACGATGAGTAAGACCCAGAGACCAGGGGTTAATCTGAATCTTGGTCCCTAAGTAGCCATGTCATTTGGATACAAGTAATAAAAAACCTAACTAACAGACAGGCTTCAAAAAGCTGGAGGTGGTCATTTTTTCACTACTAGAACCGCCCTTATCAAATTAAGACCTCAGTTACAACAAATGAGGGGAGGAGGAGGAGACCAAGGCTGCTAGACGTGGAAGAGCAAGAGGAAAGACCCACAGGACGGACTGAGTGAGAGCTCACTGTGACTCTGGTGGCACTGAAACAGGCCAAATGCACACAGCAAGTCTGTGCTTTATCCTTAACAGCATCCTCTTCCAGTTCTTGGCCTGAGGGTTTGGACCTGGTGAATGCACAGATGCTTCATCACTGGAGAGCAGCTAAATTGGGATCACAACTATTTTTTCTTTTTTTTAAGTTAACATAAAATGATGGTAATGGATTCCACTAGCCTCTAAGGAGGTCTTGGGACAAACATCTCCACTATTTCTTCTTGCTCTACTTATATAAAGCCTCCGTTTAGATTTGTGCCCCGGGGCAGGGAGGGGCTTGCAGCTGAGCAGAAGCACACTACGGCTATTGAGTGCTTCTGAATTGGTTTTATTTGCTGACCGCTAACGAGTCCCCAAACTGCTGCTATTCGAGGAGTCAGATAGCCAGCCCTGCGCAAGGGAGCCTGATCGCCAGTAGCCGTGGGGCTGGCCAGAGTCGGCTGTTTCAGGATCCGATCTACAGGACGAATTCATTTTATGGAATGGAGTCAGTGCAAGGGAAGAGGGAGGAGAGGGACAATCTGGAACATCAAACAAAGTGCAAAATGTTGCCTAATGCTCCAAGATAACGCAGGACAGTCAACATCAAACAGCCCATTAGGCAACGGGTAACCAAAGGGCAGAGAGGTTTTTTTTTTTTTTTTAATTTTCCAAGGCAAGCGTTTTGCAAGTCACTTGGTAGAGATTTTGCTCTTGAACTCTCCACCTCCTCCCTCCCTTCCCCGCAGTTCTGGTCTAAACCGGGAACAACTGCAGACGTGATCAGGCTTTATCACCAACTTTCAAGGTCTTGAGTTTGTCAAAACTCTGAGAAAGACCTAACGCTGTAAGATAACATTTTACTTCTGCAAGACCTCAAATTAATGAGAAGGCCAAGTTTTCTTTAGGAAGGATAAGGCCAGATGCTCTGCGCTTACTCAACTATGAGGGTTGAAAAGAATAGTTAAACGTAGGATCGATTTAGTGAGAAACCTGTGAGTCTGTAAGAGCAGCTATTGCTTATTTCTAAGCAATTGCTCTTGAACTCTCCGACCTCCCCCCTCCCTTCTCCACGATTTTGGCTTCAGTGGAAAATGACTGCAGACGTGATCAGGCTTTATTGCCAGCTTTCTAGGTCTCTAGTTTGGATAAATGCCATGTGCTCTGGCTCAAGAGACTCTTAAATGGCACTTGGGAATTACAGCTTGAGGACGACACAGCAGCTTATTCCCCACCAGAGATGTGGGCCACCAAAAATGTGGGGTAACCTTTGATCAACACAGGCAACCACACCGATTCAACAAGAAATATGAAAATGGCCTCTCTCAGCCAACAGGACCACCACTCATTCTACTGATTAATAACAAGAGCACCCACACAAGTAAGCATCATACTCCACCTTATCCTTCCAAATAATAATAATAACTGCTCAAGAAAATCTAGAGCTAAACCTCCTGGTTCAAATTCCAGCTCAGTTCACGCCTGGCTTCCGGACTCTGGCCAGATCATTTGAACTCTCTGGCTTTCCATTTCTTTATCTATAAAATGGGGATAACAGCAGTTATGGGAAGCAAATGAGCTAGATAATTCAAATAAAACTCTTTAACGCTGTGCCACACACCCAGCACGTGCACCATAAAAGTGCCTATTGTCATGACCCGCCTCGCTCTGGTTTCCCCGTCAATTTGCTCTGCCTGGAAAAAGGTCAGATTTACCAAGGTTTTCTCTCTGCCTGATGGGCCTAGTCTAATCGGCTCCAGCTGGTCCTTTAGAAGTGTCTCCTGTCTACTTTCTCCAGGGAAAAGTGGAAATGATAACCACAGAGAAATAAGTTGAGGCAAGATCACCAAGGCAAGATCAGCCCGATATGGCAAGGCACAGAAAGGGCAGGAGGATCCTATGGGAAAAGCACTCTGACCTCGTATAATCACCAAGTGGTATTTAGGCACAAACGCCAACCTTTCTATCGGCCAAAAGTTGAGCAAGAAGTCAAAGGAAAGCTTCTTCAGGATCTGGTTTCCTCCCTACCCTTCCTCATTTCACACTTTTGGAGGTTCTGAGTTACAGCTACTGCTCAAAATGTGAATGAAAATAAATAAATGAACAAAATGGTGAGAGGGAGACAACAGCCGACTTTATCAATGAAAGTTCTGTATTTTCTGGATCTGCCATGGTGGATTAGTCGCTAAGTTGTGTCCGACTCTTGCAACCCCATGGATTGCAGCCCACCAGGCTCCTCTGTCCATGGGCTTCTCCAGGCAAAAATACTGGAGTGGGTTGGCATTTCCTACTTCAGGGGATCTTCCTGACCCAGGAATCGAACCCGGGTCTCCTGCCTTGCAGGCAGATTCTTTATTGACTGAGCTACAAGGAAATCTGCCATGAAGACAGTTTAAGATCAGCCAAAACAGGAAAACTATTGGAACCGTTATAGACTGCCTCATAAGAAGACGGTCACACACAGACTCCACAATTAGAATCTGCTAGAACTTTTTCCCATGCCTTTCTACTACCACATCCCACTCTGTCCTTGTAATAACTACACCACAGGCAAGGATGCCCTGGTCTCCTTCGTTCCAAACTCAGTGCCCAGTCATCTTTCTCCTGCTTTCCACCTTTCCAGGGTTCCCAAAAGTGTGTCTGGTAGTGCACAGAAATCAGATGTTCTGAGGAAAGACACACTCCTTATGGCTGAGTCCACACTCCTGTGTGGACAGTAAGTCTGTCACTGCTCATGCATCTGCCTGGCCCAACAATGAAGATAATCGGGCAACCCCAGCAAACTGTAATATATCGAGGCCCAAAGTCATCTCTGTTTTTAAAAAACCAATACTTATCCTTTTTCTACTGGAAAGTCCCCTTTCACTTTTTTGAGAAGTGCCTGTTTCAAATCAGCTTCTTTAAAAATTCATAATTCTCCTGAGTCCCTCATAAAAAAAAAAAAAAAAAAAGTCTGCTGTGCAAAGGAGAAGGTATAAAAAGGGAAGAATGCATATTTATTCATTTCTAAAAGTTGAGGTGGTGATTTAAATCTTCACATCCCCTTTGATCCTATTATAATTTTAATGGCAGAATCTCCCAGTGAGGGCTCCAGTGGGATGTTAACAGAAGTTTTAACATTCAGAGGAGCAGATGAACTGTGTGACTGAATGAGAAATTCCCCAGCTCAGCCCTGCTCGAAGCAACAGGTCCCTTTGCCTATCCTGGAATTGGGTCAAACAGCAAAGCCTCAAATCAGAAAGTAGCAGCATTATTTTGTTTGGCAAAGGAGCAGGATTTGATAACGGTAATCCACTCTGATTAGGGATGCGATTTCCTGAGCAAGAGAGGTGGTTACTGGACTCGAATTAGTTGGAGGGTGACCCTCTGGCTTAAATAAAGTCCAGCCACACTCCCTGGACCACAAACCCTTTGAACGGGCATCAACCCATAGGGACTAATCAAGTCAGTTCACTGACATGTCCTTTTCTTCCCTCACCTGTTCCGTTACGAGGTGTCGGTACAAGAAACTGACTCCTTAGTCCTGATAGGAAGCCCTGGGAGCACTTCCTTGAAGCAGTGTCTTCACTCAAGCTCATCTAAATTAGAATGTTTGCATTAAGAATTAATGAGGGAAAAACTCATGAGGTTATATGAGACAGTTACAAAGATTTGTGTAAGGAGGGTGGGGTTTCAACTCCATTAACAACTGGGATTCATCATCATTTCCCCATTGAACATGCTCTCTCTCGCCATCACCATGGCCACAACATCTGGTCATGGAAAACATCCCATTCACTGAAGAATCAGAAACCAACGGTCCTATATGGTGGTGCCTTGAAGGACGCAATACAAAAAAAGGTTGGGGGGGAATCCCAGACAGCAAAGAGAGCCCGTGACAAAGATAACCACAAAGAATGTAAATAAAATATTATTACCAGCAACTCACTCACCACCTCACCCTCAACAACTCCCTACCCAAAAGCAAAAACATCCAAATTCTGTTCTAAAAAACAGCAGAGCTGCTATTGGGAAGAAGCTATGAATAGGAAGGTTTTCTTCCACTTTCATAATCTCAAGGTTTGAGACATACTTTTAAAAAGAGGACCAGGCCTGGTGAATCATTTAAATTTGGGGAGCAGGAAGTTAAGCCCTGTGTTGATAAATACCTTCCAGGGGTGACCTGATCTTAGTGACAAGCCGTGTTTAACCTGAGCTTTCAAATGTGGAACCCCCCTGCTCTTTCAATCTGACACTTGAAGAGGAAAACAAGAATGCATTGCAAATGCACACCATTAATAAACCAGGCTCATGCCAAATGCACGTGTGTACATTTCACAGAAGAGCCAGAAGGCCCTTTCTAGCGAGGAACAACTGCCATGCAGAACGCAAACCAGAGCTAGCCCCCGCCAAGGGTCACGTGCTGCGGAGCACACAGGAGTTCCTACATGAAACACGCCAACAGAAATAACTTCAAGGGGCAAAAATCCACAAACTCCTCAGAGGCACAGGTTCCCCAGGCCATAAAAGCCACCGGCAGGAATTCTAGCCTCATCTCTCCAAGAGCTCCACTCCTCACTCAGATGGGAAAGCCCTCCACCTCCGCTCAGTCACTCCTTCCTTTAGCATAAATTCACTGCCCTGAACGAAAGGAAAAACGCACATGTACAACTGGCAGCTGATGCCAGTCCCGAAATACACTTACATCACCTCTGGCCAATGGCTCAGAGCCCGATGTTGCCTCTCGGAGTTAGGAGGCCAGTCAACCACCTCCCCATCTTCAAGGCTAAAGATCTCTTTCCTTGCTCAGTGGGTTTGGGACCCTTGGGGATTGGCCTGGGGTCTCAAGCTCTTACTATGAACCCCCTCCCCAAAACGACGGGCCCAGGGAGGCTTGGAAAGGGGTCTTGGGGCATCTATTTTCTGCTCAAAGCAATGCCCTCTGCAGGTTAATCCTCAGCATGAGAACCCACAGGCAAAGGTTAGTAAGCTTCTCCTAGCATCTCAGAGACAGTCTGGCCCTTTGAATTTTCATTGAAAACCTCCGAAGCCAGCCAGAGCTCCTGGCCTCCCTGTCCCAAGACTTCAGATACATCAGGAATCCAACCGTGCTGTATTTTACCACTTAAACACTTCTTCAAAGTTTACTACGAAACAATGTGGCTCTGAGCCTGCCAAAAGTTTAACTGCAGGATTCAGTAGATTTTATCTGGCAGGGTAGCTGCCCTTCCTCCGCAGAATATTTTCCAGGGAAAGCAGTCATCAGACCTTACAGTCGGGGTGATTTCGGGGTTCCAAGTGTCACTGAATGCGCCGCTCTCTGAAACAACACCCCACTTTCTCACTTTGACCACCCCCTCCCCTTCCCAACTCCCTGGCTCCTGAATCCAAATTAAAGGCAGTTTGGCATTTCAGCAGACAGCAGTGAAAAAAACTTTTAAAGAGATGACCCCAGGGCATAACTATTCCTGGCTGAACTTCACTTTTGATTTTCAAATATCTGGGGGAGCTTGGGTTCAGGGGAGATGAGACGAGAGGGCCAACAAATAAGAAAAAATAAAATAGAATAAGTAGCATACCATGACGAAGCCAAACCAAGCTTGAGGATTTCCAAATTATATTGGCAAACAAATGCTTTCACAAATCATTTGTTCTGTCTTTCCCGGAGACAAAAAAATAACAACAACAACAATAATAATAATCTGGATGCAAAAATCCTAACCCCAGACCAGTAAACTGTGTCAGTGGAAAGCAATCTAAAATTGCTGGTCAGAAAGTCCAATCTTATATAAATCTCCAGGCGCACTAACCCCCGAGGCAAAAGTTGTGATGCCCAGAGCTAAGCCTTCTTCAATTTCATCACCCCCAGCTCCCCGACCTGGTATCTGGCGGCTGGGTGAAACCGACAGCATCAGGTTCTAATCTTTGTGTCTTTCATGACCGCTTCAGGCAAACCCTTGCAAGCGGTACTCTGCTCCTCGGGTCCGAGCACCTCCTCCTCCACGCTGGCCCCCAGCCCCCGCGGCTCCTTACCTGCAGGCGCTCCGTGGCCGGCTGCCACATCTTCCAGCCGCGGGGTTGGGCACTGGAGACGCTGGCAAGACTCTGTCGATGGGCGCAGGCAGGGTTGGGGGCGGCAGGGGCTGCGGTCCCGCTTCACATCTGGGGTGGGCGTCCGCGGGAGGTGCGTCCCGGAGCCGGCGACCGCCGCGGGATGAGCTCTCGGGTCTGCGAGCGCGAGGAGGCGGCGCGGCGCTCGGCGGCCGGCAACTTGTGGGCACGGCCGCGCGCCGGCTGTCCTGGCGCAGCTGCGAGAGGACTGCGCAGCTCCGCCCGGGCCCGCGAGCGCACGGCGGCGGCGGCCGCTCCCTCCTCCCCCGCCGCCGCCGCCGCCCGGACCTGCGCGCTCTGAGCATGCCCGGGGCCGGCGCCCGCCCGGGGGGCCCGCATACCCTGCCGCGGGGGATCCCGCATCGCGGCGCGGAGGGTGTGGGCAGGCCGGAACCCACAGCCTGCCCCCGCCCCCCGCCCCTCGAGGAAGCCCCGGTGGGATAGGATCTGGGAGACTGAAGAGCCTGCAGAAGGGGGCTTCCTGAAGCCAGAACTCACGTCGCCCCCACCGGGCGTCCCAGGCTTTCGATCGGTCAGCAGGGATCTCTGAACCGGCCTGGGTCTTGACTGGCACTGTGCCCACAGAATCCCATTCATACCTCCCCCTGGAGTTAACTGAGCATCTGTTAGGCTCCAGCCCCTATGCTAGGTTCTGAGAATAAAGTGGCGCAAAATAGAAGACTCCCGAGCTCCGTTCTAGTTGGAGGAGATGGTCAATGACAGAGAACACACCTGAAAGGTATTTTCTTCCCAACATATCTCTCTCAGCATCTGAAAGGGCGCTCCTCGGTCAGATGCTGAGTGAAACACGGGAAGAAAATAAAACGGGGCTGATGGGTGAAGAAAGAGAGAGGAGAGAGTCTTGCGGGAGGGGACGGTGGGTCTGGGAGGTGTCTGGAGTAAGAGGGGAAAATGGGCGCACCAAGTGAGGGATGACATGAAAGGCAGAGGTCTGGGAGGAGGAAGGTGGCCCAAAGTCCCCCATCCTGCATCCATTCTGAGATCTGCCAGGTCCCTCGGGAAGCTCTGTGAACCCAAACATAAGCTAAGGGTCACCCTGAGCTCCAGGGTGTGGAGAGTGGTGTTGGCCTCCGTGAAATGACTCCCTTTCCTAAGGAAACCCAGCTCCTCCGATGCCCTTGACAACTGGCTGAGACAAGCAAGTACATTCCCATCCCTTGGATGAAACAAAATCAGTCAGAAACAGAGCTTAGGTGACCATTCAAGTCACACAGCCAGTGAGTGGCTTCCAGGTGGCTTGAAGGCTGGAGCGCTTACCTGGCTCCTGCTCTGACCAGGGAAACACCGTGGGAGAAGGGCAACCTCCGGGGACTGGAGGTTGGGAGAGCTGAACAGGATTGGGGAAGCTAAGTGGAGTCTGGACACTGATGAAGAGGGTGGGAGGAGAAGTGGTAGGAGATACTTGAGAACGGAAGCAACAGAGAGAGGGGAGGGACCAGGAGATGTTTGGGGGGGCCCAAAGCTCCTGAGAAGCGAGTCCCATGAAGCAGCGAGGGCTGGCAGGAGAAGGGCCTCGAGAGCATATTGCACTGTAGGTGCACAGCCTGGCCCCTGAGCTGCTCGGGCACCGTCCAAACTAACACCCACGTCTGGAAGGATCTGCCCATCCTCAGGCATTGTTGTGTTGTTCAGTCACTAAATGGTGTCCCACTCTCTGCGACCCCATGGACTGCAGCACACCAGGCTCCTCTTTCCTTCACCATCTCCCAGAGTTTGCTCAAATTCATTTCCATCGAGTCATTGATGCCATCCAACCGTCTCATCCTCTGCCGCCCCCTTCTCCTCCTGCCTTCAATCTTTCCCAGCATCAGGGTCATGCATCAGTTCAGTTCAGTTCAGTTCAGTCGCTCAGTCGTGTCCAACTCTTTGCGACCCCATGAATCGCAGCACGCCAGGCCTCCCTGTTCATCACCATCTCCCGGAGTTCATTCAGACTCACGTCCATCGAGTCCGTGATGCCATCCAGCCATCTCATCCTCGGTCGTCCCCTTCTCCTCCTGCCCCCAATTCCTCCCAGCATCAGAGTCTTTTCCAATGAGTCAACTCTTCGCATGAGGTGGCCAAAGTACTGGAGTTTCAGCTTTAGCATCATTCCTTCCAAAGAAATCCCAGGGTTGATCTCCTTCAGAATGGACTGGTTGGATCTTCTTGCAGTCCAAGGGACTCTCAAGAGTCGTCTCCAACACCACAGTTCAAAAGCATCAGTTTCTATATATTAGAACACTCAGTTCACCAGACCCTCCCAGGACTCTCCAAGGGAGACAAACACACATCTCGCAGGCTTTGGGGAACACGAGATTCACAGAGTCACCCAGAGGAGAGTCACATGGTGTCAGTGCCTATCCAGGACTCTTTTCCAGGGCTCCAGATAGCTTCTTCCAAACCACACAGTTGCTGGTTGATGCCACCCACCCAGGCAGACCCTCGATGCCCTAAGAGCCAGCAGAGCCACAGAGATGCTTCTGAAAGGCTGGTCTCCGTCTCCACCCATGACCACAGGACCTCCCACTCCTGCCTGACAACCACAAAGGCTTTCTCAGCTACTTCCCCAGCCCCTGCTACCTGCTCTGGACCTACCAATAGCTCCTTTCTGATGAGGTGCTGGAATGTCAGCCCTACATGGAAATACATCTCAGATGCTTGGTCATGTGCTGTCTGTTTGGAGATGATATTTTTACTTTTCCAATAACTCATCCAGCACACTTCCCACACCTAGAAATTTCCTGCTGCAAATAATAGACCTCCCCAGCCTCCTAATTCTTTTTTTATAAAAATCCCAAAGCAGAGAAAGAGGCACTTCATTACAAAAATCTAGAAAATCCAAATATGCATGTTAAACCTCTCAGGAAGCTAAAACAGAACCACTCAGTTGCCAGGGATGTTTTCCGACTTAAGCTTTGAAACCATCCTTGGTCGCAGATGCTCCCGTGGAAAAGTGATTTTGTTTTAAATAGCAGTGGGATGAGATAACGGCCTACATTCAAATCGCATTATAGCGTTAAATCCTGTTTTCTCACCTCCGAGTGTAATTAATTGTTATGACTCAGTAATACAGCTTTTAGTTCAGAATATGACGCTATTTAAGGAGAAAAGGCTTCGGGGCTCTGTTGATTTGGTTTTCAGTTGCCAGTTCCACTTTGCAAGCGGTTTTGGTAAAGTAGTATTTAAACTCAGAGGACACCCCTAGTTTTAATGACCTTTATGTCAGGAATCAGGAATCTGGGGCCGGGGCATGAGAGTGGAGGTGGAGCCTGGTCGGTGGCAAAAGGAATGGGACAACTCTCCCACCATCAGTTTTGCTCCCAAGCCCTTCCATTCAGGAGGAACCTGCAATAGAGGGTGAATGAAACAGAGACACCTACTGGCCAGAGCCAGGATGTGCATCCATATCACTCCCAGCCCCTTTCTAGGAGAAGCCACCTCAATCGCCTGGCGAGTCTGAAAATAAAAAAGGGTGGTTCTGAGCAAGGAGTCATTCCTGAAATAAGCAGGATTTGTTTTGGTGCCGTGAGTAGAAATATTAGGCACACAGGTATGTGTGTAATTTCATGTACTTAATCTCCTGTAATTATCTAAGCAGGTCTAATCTTATTAATAAATACCATTTCAAGGAAAAGGATCACACCAAAAAAAAAAAAAAAGAAATAGGCAAGGCCAAGATGAATTATAAACACAATGTTTTGTCCAGAAAAAGAATTGCAATCACGTCCAGAAATTCTTATAAACCAGATTTAGTATAGTTCACGATTCTGAGCCCTAAGGTGAGCAACCTAGATGTTTTTCCATCAGAAGGATGGTAAATTAAGCTGTGACCCAGCAAATCATAAAAATATTAAAATATTATGCAGCCATGGAAGAGTAAAATGATGAATCTACATTGCAGCTTTAAAATGCTTATGCTGTGATAATAGATTTGTTGAAAGTAAGCTACCTTGTATATAATTTTAATACAAGTAGAAAATATGTATCAATTTCAGTAAGTATTGGAGAGAACCTAGGACAATAAGGCCTGAATCTTAGCCTTTGAACTACCTTTGTGAGAACTTTTGGCAAGTCACTGGCCTTGCTGAACCTCAGCTTTCTCATCTATAAAAAGGATGATAATACTTAAGAGTTATTGGAGACCATGTGTGCAACATGACGTGTACATAGTACATGTGCAGAAAACTTTAGTTTTCATCCCCTTACTTCCCTCCCTCTTTTTATTACTGAATGATCAAATTCTCACAAAGTGGCAAAGTGGCCCATGTTTCCTGTGGTCCAGTCATTTCCACTTGGAATGTTTGTGGACTTCAATTGTTTGATTTAGTTTTTCACATGAAAGAGATATACCATATTAAAGCTTACTTCCATTTCTAATTTAATCATATGGCCAGAGATATTTATTATGTTTAGCAGAGCAAGCATTGGAAAGTCCTTCTGGTATCATTAACCTGATTTCAAAATCACCAAAATAGCTGTAGATGAGCAATATTTTAAAAATTCATTAAAACATTTAAACCTGCCTATAGTGATGGAACCACTAGCTCTTACTCTTATGTACTTATAAGGGTGTTTAGATAACACTTTCTCTCCCTTAAAAGGAAACCTTCACGTAGTTTTTGGAAACTAGGCTAAAAGGCAAATGGTACAGGACTAGTGAGTATCTAGTATGTATGTTGTCCTTCCCCTACTCAGGATCTCCTCATACTCTGACCAGACTTAGAAAAGCAGTGGATTATTGAGAGTTCCCTGGTGGTTTAGTGGTTAAGACTCCATTGCTCTCACTGTCAGGGACCTGGGTTCAATCCCCAGCTGGGGAACTAAGATCCCACAAGCCCATGGTGTGGCAAAAATAAATAAATAAGAAAAATAAATATAAAAAGGTGGTGGATTATTTTCAAAGACAGTCACAGTCATTTCTCTCCCCTTGGAAGTCATGCCCTTTGCAGTGTGGGTTGCTTATCAGGAGACTGAATTTACCTGCACCTTCTGAATTTGCGTTGGATGTGTGACTTGCTTTGATCAATACAATTCAACAGAAGTGACCCTATGGCACTTCTAAGCTTGGGTCACAAAACACCTTGCAGCTCCCACTGTTACCCTCTTGGAACCTGAGATCATGGCAGGAAGAAACCAGACTAGCCTCCTTGAAATGATGACCTTGTAGAGGGAAGGCAAGCCAAAGCAACAGCACCAGAGCGAGCCGACAGCTCAACCACGCCACACGAAGACAGCAGCCACGTGGGGGCCTCAGGCGAGACCAGCAGAACCCCTCAGCTGAGACCAGCCCAAATTGCTGACCCTCTGAATCGTGAAAAGGTTCTTTTTTTAAGCCTTAAGTTTTGGAGTGGCTTGTTAGGTTCAGTTCAGTTCAGTTCAGTCGCGTCCACAGTCTTTGCGACCCCATGAATCGCAGCACACCAGGCCTCCCTGTCCATCACCAACTCCCGGAGGTCTCTCAGACTCACATCCATCAAGTCGGTGATGCCATCCAGCCATCTCATCCTCTGTAGTCTTCTTCTCCTCCTGCCCCCAATCCTTCCCAGCATCAGAGTCTTTTCCAATGAGTCAACTCTTTGCATCAGGTGGCCAAAGTACTGGAGTTTCAGCTTCAGCATCATTCCTTCCAAAGAAATCCCAGGGCTGATCTCCTTCAGAATGGACTGGTTGGATCTGCTTGCAGTCCAAGGGACTCTCAAGAGTCTTCTCCAACACCACAGTTCAAAAGTATCAATTCTTCAGTGTTCAGCTTTCTTCACAGTCCAACTCTCACATCCATACATGACCACAGGAAAAACCATAGCCTTGACTAGACGGATCTTTATTGGCAAAGTAATGTCTCTGCTTTTCAATATGCTGTCTAGGTTGGTCATAACTTTTCTTCCAAGGAGTAAGCGTCTTCTAATTTCATGGCTGCAGTCACCATCTGCAGTGATTTTGGAGCCCCCCAAAATAAAGTCTGACACTGTTTCCACTGTTTCCCCATCTATTTCCCATGGAGTGATGGGACTGGATGCCATGATCTTCATTTTCTGAATGTAGGGGTAGATAATTAATTCAGAAAGCATCACCTAATACCGGTTAGTCTTTCCTGGTAAAACTCGCATCTTTCTCAGTCTCTCCTAACAACCGATTTATCAGAGTTGGTACAAAAATGAAACCTCATAGTCTAACATAATGGACCTTTCCTGGGACATCCCTGGCAGTCCAGTGGTTAAGACTCCATGCTTCCACTGCAAAAGGCACATGTTCAATCCCAGGTCGGGGAACAAAGATCCCACACACGATTTGTGGCAAAACAATAGGGAGAAAAAGACTTATTTCCTTTTTTGTTCTTTTACTCTTGCTTTCCCAATTCCCTCGTGCACAGCTAGGTCCTGTTATCAGAGTCTGTGACCCATGCTACTGAACTCTACTAATTTTTCTAGTCTTTCTGATAGGAAGACAGGAAGTGGGCTGTGCTCCAATCATGTAACGATCAGGGTAGATTCCTTCAAGCACAATTTTCAGTGAGCATGAAGGTACCTGCTTTTTCACCATCCTCCTCCTTCTTTCTGAGACACAGCTCAGTCAGTAATATCCTGCCCATCTTTGCAGATGAAGAGTGAATACAGTTCCTTTTCCAGTTCTTTCCAGTTCCTTTTCTGCCTAGAGCCTGGGCTGAGAAAGGCATGGAGGATGGTGTTCAGATCTGTTTCTACCACATTTAGCCCAGAAACAGGCAACTATTCTTGTCCTTTGTGTCCTGGTTTCTAAGGGTGCCTGTTGCCCTGGACCACAGCCCTGCCTCAGTGATTAGCAGTATACACTCGCATCAGGACTGGGGTGAAGCCATAGTTTATGCTGTGTTCCCACCTCATCACTTCTCCATCTGAGCTGATTTCACACCAAACCAGTCTTTCTTTGCTTCTATTTTTTCTCTCTTCCCACTTTCATCGTCAAAGCCGAGAATTGTCCTCAAACCTATAGGAAATGTACCGGCCATATCTTGTAGAAATTAGGTTATCTAGAAAAGGACATTCATGAAAAGAAAGATGCTTTGGATCCATCTTATGTGCATGGGCTGAGTTACTTCAGTCATACGTGTGTCCCTGTGAACTATAGCCTGCCGGGTTCCTCTGGCAATCGATTCTCCAGGTAAGAATACTGAAGTGGGTTGCCATTTCCTTCGCCAGGGGATCTTCCCGACCCAGGGATCAAACCCATGTCTCTTATGTCTCCTGCATTGGCAGGCAGGTTCTTTACCATTCGCGTCACCTGGGAAACCCTGGATCCATCTTGGCCTTTGCTTAACTCAAAACCCAGGTGCACTTCTGCAAGTAAAACCCTCTCTGATGGATGAGGCAGCTCTTCCTGCAGAGGTTCAGAGGTCATCAGGGAGCGGCAGAGGTCAAGCCAGTGATCTTATGGATGGAGAATTGGGAGAGAGATAAAGAGGAACCTGAATCTTCATGTTTAACAAACTACCTGGAATCGCAGGTAGAGCAGCAGAAACCGTGGTTCTGTGTTCTGCTTTTATTGGTTATTTGTAGGTGGTAGAGAAAAGGAGCGGGAAATCATCAATGACCTCTCTGAAGTGCAGACAACATTTGGGAATGATTTGTTAGGAATGATGTAGTGGGGATTCTTATGTGCCATCCTGACCCATCCCCACTTCAAGATCACTGTGTTCATGGTCTCAGCAGCAAGGAGGGTGGGCCAAGGTTGAGAGCATGAGCCAATGGTCTACAGCTGAGTCCCTCTTGACATTGCCTTTAGCCAAAGGGAGCCAATTTCCCTAATATGTTCCTCCCTACAGGCAGCCCACTTCCAGTGACCAGTCAATGTGGAGTTTACATTGACCTCCAGCGGGGGACAATTGCAGAGAGCCATTCCAGCACCTCCTGTTGGATCAGCCAAAGCCTTGGTTGCAGCTGCCTCAAGTTCAAACTCTCTTCTTGTCCAGACCTGTTCCCCTCACTTTCTTGCAGACTCTACAATGGGGATTTGAGAGCCAAATCACCCCCTGGATGGCAATAGCCAGAGTGCTGATCATCCCTGGGCACTATCGCTGAGTGGTTGTTAAAACAACCTGGAGTGAATGGAATGAGATACAAATGAAAGGGAATGTGCTGAGGGCTGCAGTGTCTCGGGTATTAGAGAGTTTTAGGGGAAACAGTAATTCCCAGGATTATGGAATCAAATGGTCATTGCTGAGTGCTGTGGATGCATGGGAGAAAGACAAAGAAATACAGCTAGTGATTATGGCCAGGAGGCTTCCTTCTCAGAATATTAAGGGATGCACACCTGTTGCAACTAAGTGGTGGAGAAAGCTGAAGATCAGACCCAGGAATGAGCTCTGTGGAGAGTGAAGCTCCAGGGAGTTTGAACTCTCCAAAAAGTGCTGTAGTTCACACCTCTGATTGGGAGGGAGTGAGCCCCTGATGCTTGAGATGAGAATACAGATCAATGCCTTTGGAAATCTTGAATTCTCAGATTCCATGACCCAGAAGTGCTGCCCTCCTTGCTCAAGATGTATTGAACTCTGCAAAATAACTGTTTTAACGTAATTGAATTTTATAGGATACTGCATGCCACAAATGCAGAATATACATTCTTTTTAAGTACCGATGAATAGTCACCCACTTAGACCGTATACTCATAAACTGCTCCATAACATAAGCCTCAGTAATTTAAAAGAATTGAAATAGTATAGATTATGGTCTCTGGCTGCAAAGGAATTAATTTGGAAATAATAACAGAGAAATGCCTGGGAAATCCACAGATATTTGGAAATTAAGCTACACACTGTTAAATAACGTGTGTCTCAAAGATGAAATCACAGAGGACTTCTTAAAATATTTTAATTAAAGAACAATGAATATAAGCCAATCAAAACTGTTGCATACAACTAATGCAGCCTTAAGAGAGGAATATATAGAGGCTTTTATTTAGAAAAGAAAATATGTCTAGAATAAATTATCTTAGCTTCTACCTTAAGAATCTGGGGGAAAAAGTAGAGTCACATAAACTCTCCAACATTTCTGCTGGGGATATAAAATGGCACAACCATTTCAGAAAACAGTTTGACAGTTTCTAATAAAGTTGAACATGTGTTTATTGTGTGACCCAGCAATTCTTGAGTGTGTGTGTGTGTGTGTGTGTATATATATATATATATATATTCAAGAAAATAAAGACCTATGTCCACACAAAAACTTGTACCGAAGTGTTCACAACAGCTTTATCTATCCTAAGTCAAACCAGAAACAACCAAATATCAATCAACAGGTAAACAATTGAACATATCATGGTTTATCCTCATAATGAGCTACTTCCCAGCAGCAAAAAGCAACACATGATAGAACATGTAGCAACATGGAGGCTTTTAACAATGTTCACTGACTTAAAGAATAAACACACACTGCTATTTTTTAAATGGATAACCAACAAGGACCTATGGTACAGCACAGGGAACTCAGCTCAATGTTATATGGCAGCCTGGATGGGAGGGGAGTTTGGGAGAGATGAATACACGTATATGTATGGCTGAGTCCCTTCCCTGTTCACGTAACTGTCACAACATTGTTTGTAATCTGCTGTGCCCCAATACAAAATAAAAAGTTTAAAAAAAATGTTATTCAGAGCAAAAGAAGCCACACACCAGACGCCATTATATCATAAAGGCAAAGTTTATCTTAAGACATATAATGACAGTAGAAAATCAGTAGTTTCCGAATTGGGGATGGGGGATCCGTAATTGAAATCAAATGGATATGAGGGGACTTTCTTGCATGAAATATTCTAGTTCTTGACTGTGGTGGTGATGAGTCAAAACTCATCAAACTAATACATGTGCATTTAATTCTATGTAAATTAGACCTCAAAAGAGTTTATTTAATTTTTTAATGTAAGTGATAGCCAATTAGTGTTAAGTGTCCAATTACTTCTGATTCCATATGCCCAGAAATCAGCAGTCAGTCAAAGGCAGGATTTACCCTGCTTCGGAAGTAATTGCGGAGAAGGCACTGGCAACCCACTCCAGTACTCTTGCCTGGAAACTCCTATGGTTGGAGGAGCTTGGTAGTATGCAGTCCATGGGATCACAAAGAGTCGGACACCACTGAACAACTTCACTTTCACTTTTCACCTTCATGCAGTGGAGAAGGAAATGGCAACCCACTCCAATGTTCTTGCTTGGAGAATCCCAGGGGTGGGGGACGCTGGCATGCTGCAGTCCATGGGGTCGCCCAGAGTCAGACATGACTGAAGCGACTTAGCAGCAGCAGAAAGTAGTTGACTTATGTTATCAAGAAGATATAGGGCTGCTCATGCATGTGGGTGCAGAGAGGAATAGATCTTGGCACCCATGTGATACACAGGGGTGTCTCTGAGATCTCTGCCCAGTTTTAAGAGTGAATAGCTAAATGCCGCAGTCGTGTTCCCACTGAGCTTGTCATAGTCAGCAGTCATGCGTGCTTCTCTCGGACCACTTACAGTGAGTCAATTTTCTCATCTTCCTTCTCTGATATCTAATTTTTCAATGGAGCTAAAAATCAGATTTTAGAACCTTGCATTGAATTAAGGGATATGGTGGTAACGTTCCTATGGTGGAGACTGGTTTCAGTCTCCAGTGAGCTTGTCAATACTAAGCTTTAGAGTTGATATCCATCACTCCACAATTTTGAGATATTTTCCTGGAGAGGTTCATTAATAATGGCAAGAGTATGTAAAAAGAGAGTCTCTACACTTTTTTCTTCAATATATTTCATTAATTCATAAATTTCATATACATTTGTAACTCCTTCTATAATTAGAACACTATGATGTCTTCGTGAAATTTAGGAAAGTTTAAAGTCTTCAGACATCCATACCAATGTGTGTAGGGTCCACTGCCACTGAGTGACTTTGAAAAAGTCACTTCAGCTCTCCTAGATTCATTTCTCCTATCTGTAAAATAAATTATTTGGATTAGTTTACCTCTAAGCTTTGTTCCAGCTTTAAAAATTTATTATTCTCTTCTTTGGCTAATGATCCCATTAAAGTATATAATGTGGTACATCAATAACACTAATGGAATTCTTTAAGACCATGACTGTTTCAGATTTTTTCTTCATCATTCAAATCTATTTTTAGAGCAGGAGTAGCCACATCATTTGCCATTTAGGGATTTCCAGCTCCTAAATGAAGTTCATATGGGTGAGACAGGGTGGGAAGGGTAAACGGAGTGAGATTAAAGGTGTTTTAGTTGCAATATGTGGGTGTAGTGCTGATGGGGTATTAAAACAGGTAACCTCATCCCATAAAACAATGACTCGGTGCTAAGAGTATGATGTTATACTACTAGCAGTGTTAGTATCAATTACAAGTTTCCTTAGAACTGCCTAATTCCAAACACATGGTCCCACTGCAAAGGAAGTTCACTTGATCATTTTAATTCGTGAACCCATTTCCATTTATTCTGTAGTATTTCCTAAAGAATATTATTACACTTGACCACACTGATGTTTAACATCCTTCAGCCTCTGGAATGATCACTAAGAACAGTAGTTTTATTTTTTGAGCCAGAGATTAAAGTACATAAGGGTTGTTTAGAATTCTAAACCTACCTAGTAGCTAGAAATTTAGATAAAAAATATTTGAATCTCCACCACAAATTATAGAGTCGTGTAATGGATGGAATATTTGAAATCAGAATGCTTACTATAATTCTAATGTCCCTACCAATGCCGAAAAGAAAACAAAGTGACAGCAGGGTTCCAACCATGTTATAACCATAATAACAATACTCACATTCCTTCAAACCCTTAGCTTTGCCAGCGATCCTTTTGGGCACCTTGAATCCAACCTCTCTCAGGATATTCACAACAATTCTGTGAGGTAGGTGCTCTTGTTAGCCCCATTTTACAAGTGAGAAACTGAGTCACAGAAGGCTAAAATATTATGCCCCAGATCACATAGCTAGAAATAGATATGTGCTTACTTGTTCAGTCATGTCCAGCTCTTTGCAACTCTTTGGACTGTAGCCTGCCAGGCTCTTCTGTCCATGGGAATTTCCAGGCAAGAATACTGGAATGGGTTGTCATTTCCTTCTCCAGGGCATCTTTCCTGAAATCCAGTGTCTCCTAGATTTCAGGCAGATTCTTTACTGCCTGAGCCACCAGGGAAGCCCAGAAATAGATGTAGCTGCTATTTATACCTAGGTGTATCTGACTCCCATAGTTTAAGCTCTTTGGCACTAGGCTACACAAAACTCTCATAAATAGAGTTTAAAGCTGGAGGGACCTAAGAGATCATCTAATCTAGCCTAGCTCTCTGACAGATTAACTGATGTGTCCAAACTACCAGCTAGCAATATGCTAGGACAAAATCTCCAGAATCTTCAGCAGACGTATCACAACAAATAAAAACCAAGATATACTTCATGATCAGAATGCGCCAGGGATGGAGCTGGGCATGTCTGAATTATATTATTATCTCATTCGTCAATACTCAAGGCACTATTTTTAATCTCTACTTTAAGAAAGGGAACACTGGGGCACAGTGACTTTACACAGAGTCCCGCAGCTGATTAGCCAGATTCAAGCCTGTCTCTAAAGCATATGTCATGACTACCACCTACAGGGCCTTCCCTGGTAGCTCCGATAGTAAAGAATCCACCTGCAATGTAGGAGATTTGGGTTCAAACCCTGAGTTGGGAAGATTCCCTGGAAAAGGGAATGGCTACCCACTCTAGTGGCCACCTGATGCGAAGAACTGACTCATTTGAAAAGACCCTGATGCTGGGAAAGATTGAAGGCAGGAGGAGAAGGGGATAACAGAGGATGAGATGGTTGGATGGCATCACTGACTCAATGGACATGACTTTGAGTAAACTCCGGGAGTTGGTGATAGACACGGAGGCTTGGCGTGCTGCAGTCCATGGGGTCACAAAGAGTTGGACACAACTGAACAGCTGAACTGAACTGAACTTACCAACTCTAGTACTCTTGCCTGGAGAATTCCATGGACAGAGGACCCTGGTGGGCTACAGTTCATGAGGTCACAAAGAGTCAGATATGACTGAGCAACTAACGCTTTCACCACCTACAAACTCTGGGAAGGCCATCAGCTCATTTTGGTGATTCTGCTGCTGCTGCTAAGCCGCTTCAGTCGTATCTGACTCTGTGTGACCCCATAGACGGCAGTCCATTAGGCTCCTCTGTTCCTGGGATTTTCCAGGCAAGAATACTGAAGTAGGTTGCCATTTCCTTCTCCAATGCAAGAAAGTGAAAAGTGAAAGTGAAGTCGCTCAGTCGTGCCTGACTCTTAGCGACCCCATGGACTGCAGCCTACCAGGCTCCTCTGTCCATGGGATTTTCCAGGCAAGAGTACTGGAGTGGGTTGCCATTGCCTTCTCCGTGGTGATTCTCCGAGTCTCCAACATTCAAAAAACTAATATCATAGCGTTCAGTGCCATCATTTAATGGCAAATAGATGGGAAAAAATGGAAACAGTGACAGACTTTATTTTCTTGGGCTCCAAAATCATTGCAGACAATGACTGCAGCCACAAAATTAAAAGATGCTTGCTCCTTGGAAGGAAAGCTATAACAAATCTAAACAGCATATTAAAAAGCACAGACATCACTTTGCCAACAAAAGTTCATATTGTCAAAGCTATGGTTTTTCCAGTTGTCGTGTATGGATGTGAGAGTTTGACCATAAAGAAGGCCGAACACCAAAGAACTGATGCTTTTGAGCTGTGGTGTTGGAGAAGACTCTTGAGGGTCTCTTGGACTGCAAGGAGATCAAACCAGTCAATCCTAAAGGAAATCAACCCTGAATATTCATTGGAAGGACTGATGCTGAAGCTCCAATACTTTGGCCACTTGATGTGAAGAGTTGACTCATTGGAAAAGACCCTGATGCTGGCAAGGATTGAGGGAAGAAGGAGAAGGTAGCGACAGAGGATAAGAGGGTTGGATGGCATCATTGACTCAATGGACATGAGTTTGAGCAAATTCCGGGAGATAGTAAAGACTGGAGTACTGCAGTGGTAAAGTGGGATTGCAAAGAATCGGACAGGACTGAGCAGCTGAACAACAACAAAGGCTGCTCTAGGCCTAGGACTCTGTATACCACATCTCTCAGCTGGCTTTGGCAACGACCATTCTCTCATCACTATCTGATCTCATTTTCTGTCTGTGGTTTGTCACTGACCTCAGACTGTCCTCTGAGCCAGGTCCTGAGTGACTGTCCAGGATCTCTTTTCCGCTTAAGAAATTTTTAAAACAGCCTTGACGTAAATGCAGGAAAGAGTCCAATGATCATCCCCCAGTTTCCCAACATGTTTTAATCTTAGGAAATATTCCCTCAATGAGAATTACATTAAAGATATGAATACTTTTATCACTCAATACATATTGACAAATTGTCTCGAAAAAGCATTGTGCAAAAACATAGTCAATAACAAGGTATGAGAATATCATACCAATGTTAATATCATTAACATTGGGTATTTCCATTAAGCTCTTTTTATTAGCAACTTAAAAACAAACAGAAAAACTTTATTATTGTTTGCA
>SJYT01033669.1:91687-116866 GCA_006410635.1 Cephalophus harveyi
GGACCTTTGTATTAGTGTATAGTCAATTAACAATGTTGTGGTGGTTTCAGGTGAACAGCAAAGAGTCTCCATCATACATACACATGCATTCATTTTCCCCCAAACCCATTTCCTATCCAGGCTGGCACATAACTCTGAGCCACATTCCAGAACAACAGGTCCTTGTTGGTTATCCATTCTGAATATAGCAGTGTGTAAATAACCTTCCCAGACTTCTAACTATCTTTCCCCACCCTGCCAGCAACTGTTATGTTCATTTTCTAAGTCTGTGAGTCTCTTTCTGTTTTGTAAGTAAGTTCATTTGTATCATTTCTTTTTAGATTCCACGTGTAAGGGATTGACAATATAGTCTGTTAATGACATTGTGAAGAAGCAACTCTTCTTATGCTTTGTTGAAGGCACTGAAAATGACACAACCACAACTGTTTCTGTTGGAATTGAGCAACATCTAAACAAATTGTCTCTGCATATACCCATTGACCTAGTAGTCCTACCTCTACCAGGAAAGATATCCCAGGAAAATATTAAGATTTATGCACAGGCTATTCATGGCAGTATTTTTGTAATAGTAAAATATGGGATTGGTTGTACTAGTTAATAAGGGATAGACTAATAAACTGTGGTGCACCCACAGTATACAATACTATACAGTCATAAAATGTAGTGGAGACTATCTCTACATGCTGTAGAATTCTCTGATATATAGTATTAAATAAGAGAACAAAGGAGAAGAACAATATAAATACCCTTTATGTAAAAAAGGGAATAGTGAATACACACAAAACCACAAAACAGAGACAAGATAAGCAAAATTTCACTGAGGTCTTATTTTGCATATCTAAGTTTGGAAACATGTAAATGTTCTACATATATATTGGGCTTCCTCTAAGGCTCCACAGTGAGGTATCCACCTGCAATGCAGAAGACAAAGGTTCGATCCCTGAGTTGGGAAGATCCCCTGGAGTAGGAAATGGTAACCCACTCCAGTATTCGTGCATGGGAAATTTCATGGACAGAGGAGCCTGGCAGACTACAGTCCAAAGAATTACAAATAGTCGGATACAACTGAGCTAGTGAGCACAAGTTTGGAAATATGTAAATGTTCCACATACATACTCATTAAATAAAATTATATCAAAATGAAAAAAACAATTACCAAATATTAAATGCAAAATAGAATGAACAAAATCATATACAAATGACTCTTGAACAATGTAGAGGTCAAGGGCACTGACTCTCATACAGTCAAAAATCTGCATACAGATTTACATTCTTTCTTCAGTATCTAGGGACTTCCCTCATAGTTCAGTTGGTAAAAAATCTGCCTGCAATGCAGGAGACTTTGGTTCAATACCTGGGTCAGGAAGATCCACTGGAGAAGGGATAGGCTACCCACTCCAGTATGCTGACCTGGAGAATTCCATGGACTGTATAGTCCATGGGGTTGCAAAGAGTCAGACACAACTGAACAACTTTTGCTTCATTTTCTGTATTTGGAGTTTCACATCTACAGATTCAACCGATCACAGATCATGTAATACTAAACTATTTATTTATTGAAAAAAACCTACATATATTTGAATCTGCATAGTCCAAACCTATGTTGTTCAAGGGTCAATTATATTACATCAGTCACATAGTGATGAACTATCACAAGTGACATTAAAACAAAGTGATTTTACTAGACATACCCAGTGGGATATATTCTGGAGACAAAAAGTACTACAAAGAACTCTTAAATAAGAATGATATTGTTAATAATTTTTGTATTTATATAAAAGTAATTACTTATGTTAATATCATTGGAAGCCAAGACTTTTATAATAAAAAATGGTACAAACATAAAATCAAAGAGGTTAAGTTAAAGTCTTGTTATTCTTACATGTGAACTAGAAGTAATTTGTATTAACTTTTGATGTATATTTTCCTGAGTGAAAAAAAAATACATTTCCTAGCCTTGCCCACCAAAAATGCCCAGAAACAATAACTCAATAGCAATGAACATCTGTAGTGTCCAGATTATAGTCTGTAAATACCATTTCTAATTACAGCAACCATAGCTCCTTTAAAAATGTCCGATCAAGGAAATGTGCAAAAAGAGCCTATTACATCTTATCAAACCAGAAAATAGGGATGCTATCATAAAAATCTTCATTTGTATCAAAATATCTCAGGAACTAATCCTGAAAAGTTTCCAAAGTTCAAAGGTGGGACAATTAGAGCATTAACAGTGATAATTAAGTACACATCAAACATGTTTAAATCTATGAGGATAAAGATATTTTTAAAGACAACATGCATATTTTAAAAGCTCTTTACTATTTGCTTTTGGAGGATACTAGAAAACCAACTTGTTATTATAAAAACTGATAAGTAAAGAGAAAGAGTCTAGCATTTCTCTGAGTACCTATACAGAGTATACACATGGTAAACACACAGTTAGTGTGGCTAAGTGTTTTTCAAGTACTTCAACTAATAAATGAAGAAGAAATGGTTGAATATTACCATTCTGCAATTCTTACTGAAATAATTGATCTGGGAAAACAATTAGTCTCTTCTCAAAGCAGACAGGTTTCCTTGGTGGCTCAGATGATAAAGAATTTACCTGTAATGCAGGAGACCCAGGTTTGATCCCTGGGTTGGGAAGATCCCCTGGAGAAGGGAATGGCAACCCCCTCCTGTATTCTTGCCTGGAGAACTCCATGGACAGGAGTTCTGGCAGGCTCTAGTTCATGGGGTTGCAAAGAGTTGGAAACAACTGAGCAACTTTCACTTTTGCACTTTTCTGCTCAAAGCATTCAGTAAAAAGCTGGTGCAGAGAATATAGCTAATATTTTATAATAAGTATTAAAGGAGTTTAACCTATAAAAATTTTGAATCACTATTTTGTCCACCTGAAACTAATATAATATTGTAAATTGACTATGCTGTCCTGTGTTTATTCGCTGAGTCATATCTGACTCTTTGCAACCCCATGGACCGTATCCTGCCAGGTTCCTCTATCCATTGGATTTCCCAGGCAAGAATATTAGAGTGGGTTGCCATTTCCTCCTCCAGGGGATCTTCCCGACCCAGGAATTGAACCCGAGTCTCCTGTATTGCAGGGAGATTTTTTATCATTTAAGCCACCAGGGAAGCTCAGTAGAAACATTAGATACAGGATTTTTAAGCATCTGAAATGTGGCTTTTTTAGATTAGAATATAAATATATATTTATATTTAGAATATAAATAAATATTTGTAAATAAATTCAAAATATACATGGGATTTTGAAGACAGTATGAAAAATGAAATATTTCAGTAATAAAATTTGGATATATTTTGAAGTGATATTTTGGATGAATTGATAAGTGAAGTATATAAAAATTATTTTGACTTGCTGCTGATGGGAATGTCAAATGGTGCAGCCACTTTGGAAACAGTCTACGTGTTTCTTAAAAAGTTAAACACCCACCACACGATGCAATCATTCCACTCCTAGAAATTTACCCAAGGGAAAAGAAAGTGTATGTCTAGAAAAGACTTGTACACAAAGTTCACAGCAGCTGTATCTGAAATAGCTAAAACAGTGTTTTACATTTTTATTTGATTTAATTTTTGGCTGCACTGGGTTTTCGGTGCTGCTTGCGGGTTTTCTCTAGTTGCAGCAAGTGGAGGCTCCGCTTCGGGGCATGGGCTTCTCATGGCAGTGGCTTCTCCTGCTGTGGTGTGTGACTCTAGGCACAGAGGCTTCAGTAGTCACAACACGTGGACTCAGTAGTTATGGCACATGGGCTTAGTTGCTCCAAAGCATGTGGGATCTTTCCAGACCAAGGTCAAACCCATGTCCCCTGTATTGGTCGGAAGATTCTTAACCACTGAACCACCAGGGATGTCCACAAAGAGCTAAAAATTTGAAGCAACTCAAATGTTCATCAGTAAGTTAATGGATAAACAAATTGTTATATATCAGTATATTCATGCAATGGACTAATAACCAAGAAAAAGGAACAAATTGTTGATAAATGCATCAACATACATGATCCTCAAAATAAGTATAAGTGAAAAAAGATAGATAAAAATGAATACATATTATATGATTTGATTTATATATAAAATCCTGGAAAATGCAAGCTAATCTACAGAGACAGAAAACAGCTTGGTCATTGCCTGTGAATATGGAAACCTGGACAAAGAAATTACCGAGTGATATGAGAAAGTTGTACTGTGCTGTGCTTAGTGGCTCAGCCATGTCCTCCAGGATCCTCGGTCCCTGGGGATTCTCCAGTCAAGAATACTGGAGTGGGTTGCCATGCCCTCCTCCAGTGGATCTTCCCAACCCAGGGATCAAACCCAGATCTCCCACATTCCAGGTGGATTCTTTACATCTGAGCCACCACGGAAGCCCAAGAATACTGGAGCGGGTAGCCTATCCCTTCTCCAGGGGATCTTTCAGGAGAAAGCTTTGGGCAATGACAAATATGTTGACTATCTTAATCATGGTGATGGTTTCAAACTGTACACTTTAAGTAGAGTTTGCTGCTGCTCAGGTGTGTCAGACTCTTTTCAACCTCATGGGACTGTACACTGCTAGGCTCTTCTGTTCATGAAGGTTTCCAGACAACAATGTGGGAATGGGTTGCCATTTCCTTCTGCGGGGGACCTTCCTGACCCAGGGATCAAACCTGCATCTTCTGCATCTCCTGCATTGGCAGGCGAATTCTTTACCTTTGAGCTATCTGAGAAGCCCTAAGTTGAACTTATTATATGTCAGTTATCCTGAATAAGAGCTTCCCCGATGGCTCAGTGGATAAAGAATCCACCTGCAATGCAGGAGACATAGGAGACACTGGTTCGATCCCTGGGTCAGGAAGATCCCCTGGAGGCGGAAATGACAGCGCACTCCAGTATCCTCACCTGAAAAATCACATAGACAGTGGCCTGGCAGGATACAGTCCAAAAGGTCCCAAAGAGTCAGACACGGCTGAGCACAAGCACAAGAATATCCTGAATAATGTCATAAAATTAATTTAATCTGTTTCTTTTTATTGTTTTAGGCGACCATTTGAAAATTTCAAATTACATATATGACTCACATCTCCTTGCTGTTGGATAGTGCTGCTCTAGATCTAACTACCATTTTGCAGGAAATATGAGGAACAAGGGAACACGTCAAGCAGCACAGCTGGGCTTCAGTCAGCACAATCCAGAATGTGGAAGCGGGAGGGCAAATGACCGGGTTTCCTCTCTATCTACAGGACAAGAAAATCTACAGATAAAACAAAACATGAAGATTAGCAACGAAATGCAACCGAAGACTTTTTTAGACCCTGACTTGAACACTTAAACCAGATAGGAAATGTGCTCCCTGACTAGTTATTTTTATGCCCTTAAGAAACCACTGTTCATTTTGCCAAATGTGCTGGTGGTGCCTGAGGCTTCTCTGACCTCAGCCCACCAGGGAGGACTGTTCCGCACAAGTTCCACAAATGAGCACTTTAAACTTCGGCATCATAGGTGTCTGATTCTTCATTCTCCAGAGATGCACAAAGGCTACTCAGTAAGTGCTGGGGAAAGGAAACACCGTCAGCCACAACCATCAAGCTCAAATAAACTCTAGGAGTCACGGGGAAATTACCAGTGATTGGACTAGTATCATGCCGAGATTCAAAAACAACTTCCTGGTCACGTCCCACTTTCTTTTTCTTCTTCTCTTCCTGCTCTTTCTTTTTCTGAACTCTCCAAGTATGGACCTTGTTCTCTTTCACGGCAACCGTTTTCCATTATTCCTCCCATAATTCTTTCCTTGGCTCTTGTATCATAAAATTTTGGTATCCAGCGTTTTTTCCATCTTAGAAAAAAATGATCCCATATATTTTTTTCTAAGCAAGCCTTCCTCCCCTCTGTTACCAGTGACATAAGAAATCTAAACAGAGGTTAACATTTTTAATGGAGGAAAGACATGAGGTTACAAGAAGCAAATATGAAACATTGAGCTATCCCTCATCTTTGTGTAAAAAATGAATAAGCCTGCATTTGTTCCTTTATTGATATAGATCCACTGCTTCTCCACTGGACCTTGATATAGGTCCAGTATGGTCTGAGAACAGACAAGTCCAGAAATTGAAAGCAAATACTTAGGCAGTCATGGAGCATGTCGGCCGAGTAAATTTACATTCTTTAAATCTAATATTAACAGCGAAAAACTGAAATTAGTATTTTATATGCTTTATTTTTAAATTTTATTTTTCTAGTAATTCACTTTACTTATACTGGTCCATGAAGGATGGGAACATTTTTAAATGGTTTTGTTTATTATAGTTTGAAAAATGCCATTCCAAAAAATAGCAAATATTTTTAACTCTAGTGGACAGTATTTGTCAAAATTGAACCAGCAGTCCTGTCCCTGAAACAGGTAATTGTTTAAATTGTTAGGCAACACCCCCCACCCCCACCCCCAGGGCCTACTGAGAATGAAATTTGAGAATCTGCACTTTTAACAAGATTCCCAGGCAATCCTTACGCATAGAGACATGTAAACCCCGCTGTTCTAGAGCAGCGCTGTTCAATGGGACTTTCTGCGGCGATGGAAACATTTTATATCTACACTAGCCATGGGTGGCTATTAGAGGCTTGGAATGTGGCTAGGGTGACAGAGGAGCTGAACTTGACATTTTTGTGAGCTTTAATCATTTAAATTTAAATCACTCCGTGTGACTAGGGCCTACTGTACTGGCCAGCACAGTCCTGGAGCCCTCTCTCTTCCTAGTAGCTACAGATTCTGGGAGAGCGGGGGCCTGAGGACTGGAGAAGCTCCTGGGCCAGGGCCTGGGAGGTCCTCATGGTTGGAGGTGACCCTTGTCTGGGCACCATTCATCAGGCAAGATGAAGCCAATGTTTCTCCTCACATGAAAACTGCACCTTAGGTCATTCTCTGAGAGTGATTTCCCAGAGTTTTTGATCTTGGAGCTGAAGTGAACATTGTCGGATTCATAGTAAGACACATTCTAGAGGCTTTCCTGTGGGCTCACCTTGTCTGCAGTACAGTTCGGAGTTTTTATTAGTTGCTGACTCACATGGAAACCAGAAGATAAATGATAACTTGAAGTATGTACTGAATTTGTCTGAATTTGAAGTGACTGACTTAGGTGGCCAACTCTCCAAGTTGTTTAGGATGGGTGGGGAGCGGCAACTTGGCTTGCATCACCAATGTGCGTGTGACTCCAACCCAGAAAGGATCTTCAAGGCTGGATGTCAGCATATGTCAATTATTTCTGTCATTATGGAGCGATACAAGGGCTTCCCAGGTGGCACTGAGGTAAAGCACCCGCCTGCCAATGCAGGTTGACCTAAGAGACACAGGATCAGTCCCTGAGTCAGGAAGATCCCCTGGAGGAGAGCATGGCAACACACTCCAGTATTCTTGCCTGGAGAATCCCATGGACAGAGGAGCCTGGTGGGTTATAGTCCATAGCGTAGCAAAGAGTCAGACGTGACTGAAGCAACTTAACATGCACGCACAGGATAATACAACTCCAAGTAGAATGACAGAGGACCTAAGGTATCAAAAGACTGTGTATTTCCAAGCACTGAAACTTAATCCTGGAACGGATGAATGTGAAAATAACAGCCCTTACTCACTGCAGGCTACAAAGATTAATATATATTTATAATATCAAATAAACAATATAAAATTATATATACATATATATTTCAAGCTTCCCATACTGAAAAATTAACCTTCTGATATGCAAGAAGTTATTTATTATTCATGGTTTTAGTTCTATCCCAGTGGTTTTCAAGGTGAAAAAGGAAGAGGCATGGAACTGATTCCCAGAGTGGTCTATTATGGAGAAATTCTTTTCCCGATGAAAAGGGAAAGAATGTAAGAATTAATATATTAAGGAAAAGTTTTTAAAGTAATGCTTCATGTTGAATTTACTAGAAATAGTATTGTAGAAGTTTCTGAAAGCTTTCACTTCTAACCTTCTTATACTAACCTTTCTTTCTTCACCCTGAGATTACTTCTGCAAAAAGAATTTGAGGAAGCAGAAAAGAGGTGAGAAGGTCAAGGTAGAAAGGAACTTCTGGAACATTTTATTTGATGTCATTTGTGCATGTCACCTCATTGAATTGTCCTGACAATCCTCCAAAAGTAGATATTCCTAGCCCTGGTAGTGATTTAAATTTAATAGATATTACTCTTTCAGCCAAAGAAAGCCCTTGTAGACCAGACAGACACACTCAAAAGACAAGTGTGCAACTTTTTAAGGTGTGAGTGCAGAAATGCAAATCAATATACTGCTTTCTTCACTGAAGTTTTAATTTTTTTTAATGTAGATCATTATTTTAGTCTTTAGTAAATTTGTTATAATATTGTTTCTGTTTTGTATCTTGGCTTTTTGACTCCAAGGCATGTGGGATCTTAGCGTCCCCATCAAGGATCGCACCCTCACCCTCTTGCATTGGAAGGCAAAGTCTTAACCACTGGACTACTAGGGAAGTCCCTGAAGTCTTGCTATGAAAAAAAGGTCCTATGAACTGAACGGTGTGCTGAGAGATGTGATCTATTTACAATCTCCTTACCTCACCCAGAATTGAACAAGCGGTTCCCAGAAGAGCGGGCTTTGCTGCAGTGACACTCTGAGGAGCACATTAAAGAAGCAGGATGCAATGAATCAGAGCACAGCTTCTGGCATTAAGGTCCCTATATGTGTATGTGTATAATATGCATGTGTGTATATACACATTATATGTATATATAGGCTTCCCAGGTGGCTCAGGGGTAAAGAATTGCCCTGCCAACCAGGAGAGAGAAAAGCGAAAGTGTTAGTTGCTCAGTCATGTCTAACTCTTTGAGACCCCATGGTCTATGCATGGGATTCTCCAGGCAAGAATGCTGGAATGGGCTGCTATTTCCTTCTCCAGGGGATCTTCCCGACCCAGGGACTGAACCCAGGTCTCCTGCATTGCAGGCAGATTCTTTACTCTCTGAGCTACCAGGTAAGCCAAGTAGGAGACTTGGGTTCAATCCCTGGAAAAGGGAATGGCTACCACTCCAGTATTTTTGCCTCCAAAATTCCATGGACAGAGGAGCCTGGTGGGCTATAGTCCATGGGGTTGCAAAGGGTTAGACATGACTTAGTGACTAAACAAAAACAACAACTTATGTATCTATGTATGTATACACACACAAATAATGTATATACATACAAATATATTCACACACAAACACAGTTACTGACACTTAGAAAGATCTGCAAAATGGTAAATAAATATAAATGATTTTATTACTACATAGTCTGCTGAAACTTTCATTGTTAGACTCACAATTCTGTTTTTGAAAACCGTGTTCTTAACCATTAAGCATTCAGCCTCTTCAAGGGCCCTTATTGCTTCTTCTAAGACACTGACTCTCAGTTTCATCCACCCAGAAGGGTTCTGAATTTGGACACTAGCATGTGCATCTAACCAGCCACTGCAGGGTGGAGGAACATCTGCATTCTTCTGAATTTCTTATGCCAAATGAACCAAAACCACAAACCCATGGACAAGTATCCACAGTCTGTCCTGTTGTAGCTTGGAGACACCAGTGAACTCTGTCAACATCAGCTCTAGAAAGGCTCACAGCTCAAAATTTCAAAACCGTCAAATTAAACAGTTGGTAATCACATTAGGAAAGAGCTCCTTTGAATAGTCCTCCAATTTGCACCTCACGTATTTTCTTAAAAGAACAACAAAAAAAAGAGAGTATATCGCTTTTAAAATTTGTGCACAAAATGGTACAGAAAATGTATAAAGCTTGTGTGCGTAAAGGAAAAGGCAACAAGCTCTGGATTGGTTAGATAACAGAGACCATCTTTGGGGAACCATAAGAACAATGGTAGGCTAGTGTTCTACATTGGGTCTTGCCCTCCACCTTCTAGATGGACATGCCAGGGGCCAGGTGGGGATTGGAGAAGGGCGGACATGGATTGCTTCAATCAGAGTTGCATGGCATAGATTGTAGTACCTCTGAAATAATTCTCTCCCCATTTACTTTCCAGTGGGTCTTCCCAGGTGGCTCAGTGGTAAAGAATCTGCTTGCTGATATGGGAGACCTGGGTTCAGTCTCTGGGTCAGGAAGATACTGTGGAGGAAGAAATGGCTAACCACTCGCATCAATTTGCCTGGAGAATTCCATGGACAGAGGAGCCTGGCAGGCAGCATACTGTCCATGCGGTCGCAAAGAGCTGGACATGACTGAGCACACAAGAAAAGGGAGGGAAAAAAGAGCAGATGGAGCCTGCCGACCTCAGCATTCCTAAATTGCACATAATTATTTTGAAAAGTGAATTTCCCATCCAAAGTAAAAAAAAAAAAAAAAAAAATCCAAGTAAGAAAAAAAGATATAAGGCCTTGCTTGGGCCGAATCTCCCATCAGTATCACAAGACTCGGCTGACACGTGACACAGGGCCTGGGCTATCATGGTGATGAGCCACTCAGTGAGGAGGACTCACTGTGTTTCACACACTGTGTTCTAGCTGGAGGTGACATTGTTATATGCATGATTTTTGCAAAAGAATGCTACATTGAAATGTCAAATTTCCATCCTATTTCTGCTTTTTTGAAATCTTTTTTTTAATCTCTATTTCTGCTTTTTCTAAATCCCTGTTTCACACCACAAGCCTTGAGTTTATTTTAATCGAAATAGAAGCAAACAACTTGAAAAACAAGCTCTCAATATTTTTCACATCTTTTATTTTGTCGTCAAAAAAGGTCAGTGTTTTACATATTCCTTTATTTCACTTCAGACACTGGTAATGCGGCTCCAACATTCCATTTCTAGAATTAGCTGCAATTTACATGTGATCTGTCTTGCTTGAAATGCAGGCTGGCTGTGTACTTTTCTTTGATTCAAATAACAGCAATTTGTTTCCCTTAAAAAGCGTATTTCTCCTTTTCAATGTTTTCTTTCATTACACTGGACATAATACTGGTTAAGGGAATGTTTCAAAGTGTGGTTTGAGGACACTCTGTCCAGGCTGATGTCTTTGCAAATAGACTCTGCTTTCTCTGAGGAGGTCCCCTGTGTGGTTTTGCATCCTGAGTTCCCAGAAGGAAGCAGTGGGGCTCAGAGAGTCAGAACTGTAAGATGCTCATACTGACACGTGAAAAAGTGATCACTAAGACCTCCAAATGAAGTCTTGGTGATGCTTCTTTAAAGGACATCCTGACAGGTTTCTGGCAAACATTTGCAGGCTTTTGTTGTCACCTCAACTACGTTATCACAATTCCATGTCACCAGGTACTCTGTGTCACCCCTCCTGTTGTGCCCAAAATAAAAGGGTTCACGTTCCCCTTGATTCACAGGAAAATTGGAAGGGGTAGAATACAGGAAGAGAGTTTAGAGAACACATCTTCCTCATTCTGAACAAAAATATTTGGGGAGATGTGTCTTCAACTGATTCAGCCAAGGATCTGAGGTTTCCTGGAGGGTTAAACAAGGGTTGGGGTGACAGAGATCCTAGACTGATGGCCTTGGGGTGGACTTAACCCTCAGATCTCAATGGCCTCATCAATAAAAATGAGGGGAGAGAATGAAATTGTTTCTCAATATTTCTTTCCAAAGGTCATTTTTATTTGCCTGTCTCCAGAGGAATATTTATTTGAAAAATATTCTTGCACCAAAACAACTGCCTATAAAATAGCAACTCGATTGTCCTTTCATGTCATTATTCAAATACTTATATACAACCCAGTTGGCCTTCCATATCCACAGGTTCCACATTGGCAGGGTGGTTGGATCCATGGATGCAAAACTGTCAGATACAGAGGGCCAACTGTACCTCGTCATTTTGCTCTATAAGGGACTCTAACATCCTCCAATTTTGTTATCCACACACAGTCCTGGAACCAGTCCCTTGAGGATACCTTGCGACAGACAATTGGAACTGCTCATCGGGGCTTCCAATCAGCAAACATGAGCAAGGTTAGCAAAGCAAACTGATAAATGCTTGTCCAAAGCAAATAAGCTTATTTCAGTTGGCCTGCGTGATCTTATCGTAAGAAATGACATGGTTTCTATGTTCTCAGAAAAAAAGTGAAATCAGCTTAGGAACTCCTTTCACTATGTAGGCAGATTCTGAAGCTGGGAGACTTTGGGACAGCGGATTCTCATGTTTTACCACCAATGATGACTACTGCAGTTCTGTGATTCCTCTATTCTTGCCAAACTGGGCAAGATAAACAAATGGAGAATTTTTTCCATGGCAGAAAATGCTACAGCGGAGAGAAATCTATGAAACCATTCTTTTTTTCTAATGATCCGGAAGGATAATCTTTATTAGGGATTGGCAACCGATCATGTTTTTGTAGAACGTTCAATGTTAAAAGCACTAACTTGACTCAGAGTTTTAATAAGTTTTGTTGTAGCTATTTTCTTTTACATACTAGAGGACAGTCCAGAGAGAAACATTAGCTTCCAGATACCCCTTGGGCTTATCCTTGGCTAATCCTTGCTAAACCAATCACATAAAACAAATCATCAAAAATAAGATGTCAAGAAAAATAATGTGTTCCTGCAAGATACAAGGCTGAGTTCCATTCGACTCAAGTTTTAGAATGTAACTCTTACCTGCTGGAAGCTGATTGTATGTGCTAAGTCACTTCAGTTGTGTCCAACTCTGTGACGCTATGAACTGTAGCCCACCAGGCTCCTCTGGATTCAACAAGCAAGAATACTGGAGCAGGTTGCCATTTCTTTCTCCAGCAGATCTTTCCAATCCAGGGATTGAATATGTGTCTCTTATGTCTTTTTCGTCTCCTGTGATGGCGGTTCTTTTCCACTAGAGCCACCTGGGAAGCCCCGAATCTGATTAACCAAGACAAAATCTTCCCATGCTCCCTGGCCCGTCCTATCATGTCCCCAAAACCTCAACAATTAAGATGAAATCCAAACTTGGTCTGTCAATCAAATCTCTACAGTCTAACTTCAGTCCATATCTTCAATTGCACCTCCTCTGCTCAGTTCAACTGAAAAAACATTCTCAAGTACCTTCTATTTGCCAAACCTCATGATGGAAAACAGAGATACAAAGATAAATAAAACACAATCCTACCCACCCACAAGATGCTCAGAGCCTCTTATCTGAAGAGAGAGGCTATTGACAGAGATTTAACAGAAAACACAGGAGTGCCTGCCTTGGTGGAATATAGTGAGAATTAAATAATACCACATACATAGAAGGTTTAGCATGGTTTATAAAAGATTTAGCTAGGCATAGAGTGATGGCTGGCTAAAATGGTGTAATCAAATGTGGCAGGTCTCTTTTGGGTGGCTTAGGCTTCCCCAGTCTCCTCTTCTGCACACACACACACACACACACCCCATCACAAGGTCAACAGCCTATTGCCCCATCTTCCGGACAGATCCAACCACTTTGTACATTGGCAAATAATTTATATTTTACTGAAGATTTCACAAAGAGAGAGGGAAGGGACTTTTAAAACAAAATAAAATAAAATTCCTCATTAGACATTCCCTTGCTTCCTCTTGAAAATTTCCTCTCCAAGTCTTGCCAATGCATCTCTCTACTCACTCCCTTTGCAGTTACCTGAGATAAAATCCACCTTATTGCTGTGAGCTCCAGCTCCCCAACTAAGGAAGAAAAAAAGATCCTGAGAGCTGACAGTTTAGGGGCTTCTCCCTTTAGAAACCACTTGAACTTTGCTATTGTTCTTGGGATAGGGGTAGTGGACAGGCTTCGTTCCCTTATCAAATTTTTCACCCAACCAAAAAGCAGATACCTTATAGGGAAGGGAGACTTGTATTGCCCTTCTAAGGAAATAAGATTTTCTCCACACTTTTGGACTCAAAAACAATAATCGCCAAATTTACTTGAATCTGAAAGTCTCACCAGACAATCTGTAATGAAATGTCAACCAAGCTCTGAGGGCCAGAAAAGTGTCAGGTGAAAGGGAATTCCCCTTCCTAGACTGCCAGCCTTAAATATTGCCTTGAATATTGCTTTTAGGAGTGAGAGCCCAGTCTTGCCACCTTACCCAGAGGTCCTTTCTCTGAGTCGTCCTGACTCCTCAGACAATTCTTGGAAGCATCCGGCTTTCCCCAGACTTCATTCCACGGTTTATGGTGCCACTGAGCAGAGCTGCTTAGAGCAGAAGAGAGGATGGTCTTCCTGGAGGTACCTTGTCATTTTCTCCTGCAGCCACTTACTCCACTTTCTCTTCCCTTCCATCTTATAGAACCAGGAAGGTACACCAGCAGCTCCCTGAAACCCAGCAGCACCCTCCTCTGCCAAGTACACCTATCTTCATGAGTCTAGCCATGAAGCCCTTGGATCCTTTCACAACATCCTCAGCAGAGAAAGGGTTAAACCATGTGAATACTACACCAAGTATTAAGGCTTTGTTTCATGCTCTTGCATTGAATATAATTGCATTTGTTCTTAGAGTTTTGCTGTAAACAGTATATAGCAGTGAAATAACTAATAAAGTGTCATTTTGCAACATTTGCCTAGATTTGGCCATTGGTATATTCAGAATAGGAAAGGTCATTTTGTTGTGATTTAGAATAAATCTCTCTCCAAAATGGACCTCTCGTCATTTGGATTCCAACTGTTTAGATTTTTGGGAAAGTAGAAGGGAGCAATCCAGATGGGCTACTGGCCCTAGTCCCAAAGAAGGCAAAAGTATTCGACCACAGAACAAATGTACGTGCATGCTAAGTGGCTTCTGTCTTGTCCAACTCTTTGTGACCCTATGGACTGTAGCTCACCAGGCTCCTCTGTCCGTGGGCTTCTCCAGGTAAGAATACTGGAGTGGGTTGCCATTTCTTCCTCCAGGGGATCTTCCTGACCCAGGGATCGAACCTGTCTCCTGCGGCTCCTGCATTGCAGGCGGATTTCTTTACTGCTGAAATACTGGGGAAGTAAGTTAGTCTCACTTAAAAACCTCAGAAAGACAGAATGTGGTCACCACTATCCTTGGGAGCTTTTGAAAGCACAGTCATTCTAAGGAAAGAGCTGGTTTTGTCCTAAAGCACATGGATTCACGTTTTAGCACCTAGAACCTCTCAGGGCTTCTGCCGTGTCATCATCTCCTGAGAAATTCTGCTAAAACCCAAACAGTGAGGAGTGGTTCTCCCACGTGTCTGGCAGCTTAGAGCTCTCTGTCTGTCCACACAGATGCTTCGCTTGGCACCTAGGCAGAGCTGGGTCCATTTCTCTCATACTATCAAGATGTTCCTTGTTTCTGATAGTGACTGTTGATAATAACATTTACACAAACAAGCCTTTCATTGAGCCAAGAGATCTCTAGTGCTTTAGAACCTGTGTGCCACGAATTCAGGGCCAGAGTGGAGCATCCAGAGGGTTCCTCAAGAGGAGCCAACAGATATCTCATAGAGAGAACAGAGCAGGAAGGGACACTTTGTTTCCACAAGACAATGTGAGTGGACCAGCTCCAGCTGGAAAAGCCCCAAGGAACACTGTAGGGATATGCACAAGCTAAAACTGCAGTGCTTCAAGACAACTCCCCTGGTAAAGAAGCTGCGGTGGCTTTGGGCTGCCACACTTCCTCTCCACCTGCTCTTGAAATTTGCATTCTGACCATCTCTGGGAAGATGGACTCCACTTTACTGAACCTAGCTGGATGGAACTCTTACTCAAGGTGCTTTGCCCTCTCCAGCCAGGGAGAGAGCAGGGGACCCTGTGCAGGTCAGAGGCCCAGTCCCTTCCTAACTAGAATCATAAGAGGGATGAAGACACTGTTGCTGGTAGAAGCTCATTGCTTCCAGCAGCAAAGTATAACAAAACCCAGATAGTTCCTGCTACCAAGATTCCTTTGTCTGGTTGCTGGTGGTTGTTCGTGTGCTTTGTTTTGTGCCATTTTGTTGTTGTTGTTGTTTAATCTTGTGACCTCTTTAAAACTTTTCTGTTTTTTAATTATTTATCTCCTCCTTCGGCTTAGCTTGGAGAAGGAAATGGCAACCCACTCCAGTGTTCTTGCCTGGAGAATCCCAGGGATGGGGGAGCCTGGTGGGCTGCTGTCTATGGGGTCACACAGAGTCGGACACGACTGAAGTGACTTAGCAGTAGCAGTCGGCTTAGCTAGAGTGCATTTGCACCAAATATCTCTAATGGATATCATTACATGCTTTCAGAAACACTCGAGAGATATTTTATTCTTACTTACTTGGGAGTGTATTGGTGTAATACAGTGTGCAGTTAGAAGCTGGGATGAACATGCAGTTGGAGGGAGCAGTTTCAGAAGCGTAAGGTCACCCGTGTTAGAGGACTATGTGCAGGAAATGGTGCCTAATGTCCCCAGACCCACAGCTGGTTCACCACTGCAGAGAAACCTAACAGGCTCCCCCGTCCCTGGGATTCTCCAGGCAAGAACACTGGAGTGGGTTGCCATTTCCTTCTCCATTGTGTGAAAGCGAAAAGTGAAAGTGAAGTCGCTCAGTCACGACCGACTCCTAGCGACCCCATGGACTGCAGCCTACCAGGCTCCTCCATCCATGGGATTTTCCAGGCAAGAGTGCTGGAGTGGGTTGCCATTGCCTTCTCCGTCACTCCCCTTTAGACACATGATAAATCAAAAGAAAAATCAGAAAGTAAAACTGAACTTCACAGTTTACTTGGAGTACACGTGACTTTCAACCACGGGCTTGAGCCACATGGCTTAAGACCTCGGAGATAAGAGGAGCAGCGATTCAAAGCACTGACTTCCACTGATGCTGGATATTCCCCCATTGACCTGTTCCAATGGCTTGTAATGGCTCTCCTCAGCCACTCTGAACCAGAACATTTTATACAGCAGACTGTCTGGCTGATAGAAGTAGAAAGCTGACCAATTCTAGGTGTATGTACAGTAAACAGGGCTTCCCTGCTGGCTCAGCTGGTAAAGAACCCACCTGCAATGCATGAGACCTGGGTTCAATCCCTGCGTTGGGAAGATTCCCTGGAGAAGGGAAAGGCTGCCCACTCCAGTATTCTGGCCTGGAGAATTCCATGGACGGTACAGTCCATGGGGTTGCAGAGTCGGACACAACTGAGCAAATTTCATACAGTAAACTAACCCTATAAAACAAGGAACACTGGCATTACCAACTTCTAACAATACTATTAGCAAATGCTCCCTGTTTCAAATGAGGAATTCTTATTCTTCATGAAAGGAAATGTGTAGAGGTAGAATCAGAGCTTTGCAAATTTCATACAGTAAACTAACCCTATAAAACAAGGAACACTGGCATTACCAACTTCTAACAATACTATTAGCCAATGCTCCCTGTTTCAAATGAGGAATTCTTATTCTTCATGAAAGGAAATGTGTAGAGGTAGAATCAGAGCTTTGCTTCATTGAAAAATGAGCATCTTCATCCCTGTCTTATAACTGAAAAGTCTTTCCTATCAGTTGCTTAGAGTAAATACGATCTCTAGTCCAAATTTTTTAGTTCCTTCTGGGTATGGAAATTCAGCCTGGTCTAAATTTGTTTCTTACTTATCATAATCCAATGTATCGTAGTTGATGGATAAGACCAATTGAAAGCTGATATGGGTAGTGTATTAGTTTGCTAGGAAAGCCGTAACAAAATATCACAAACTGGGTGGCTTAAAGCACAGGACTTTATTTTCTCACAGTTAGGAGTCCAAGACCAAAATGTTGGCAGGTCCGAGTCCTTCTGAGACCTCTCTTTTTGGCTCGCAAAAGATTTCTTGCTGTATCCTCACATGATCTTTTTTTCTCTGTGCTCACAGATCTCTGCTGTCTGTGTTCTAATCCCCTCTTCTTATAAGGACACTAGTCAGATTGGATCAGGGCCCACGCTAACACTCATTTCAACTTAAGTAACTCTTCGAAGCCTCTGCCTCCAAATACAGTCCCTTTCTGAGCTACTGAAGGTCGGAATCTCAACATATGAATTTAGGGGGCGTGCATGCATGTGTGCAAAGTTGCTTCAGTTGTGTCCAACTCTGTGAGACCCTGTGGATCATAGCCTGCCAGGCTCCTCTGTCCATAGGATTCTCCAGGCAAGAATACTGGATGGATTGCCATGCCCTTCTCCAGGGCAACCCACGGATCAAACGCGCATCTCTATGTCTCCTGCAGGAGAGTTGGCAGGAGAGTTCTTGACCATTGGTGCCACCTGGGAAGCCCTGGGGGTGGAGGGTTGTAACACTTAAACCCATAACAATATATGAAACATTAAAAGAATTCAGTATCATGAAGCAAAATCTAGGATCTTGCAATTCAAACTTTGGTCTAAAAAAAAAGCTTGAACTATCATTCAAGGATCAATCACATTAATATATTGTTCAGTTGTAATAAACATGTAAATGGTCCACATGAGAAATTCTGTAGATCTTATCATCCATCACTGACCGACTCCTTGAGTTACACTAAAGTCCAAAGAAACTTTAGTCGTTACGAAGGTGAAGGTGAAGTCGCTCAGTCGTGTCCGACTCTTTGCGACCCCATGGACTGTAGCCTACCAGGCTCCTCCGTCCATGGGATTCTCCAGGCAAGAGTACTGGAGTGGGGCGCCATTTCCTTCTCCAGGGGATCTTCCCGACCCAGGGATCGAACTCAGGTCTCCCGCATTGGAGGCAGACGCTTTAACCTCTGAGCCACCGGGGAAGCCCTTAGTCGTTACGAAAATCAAATGAAATTAAAGCCAACTTTTTAAGTGAGCCTAGAGTTCTGCATATAAAAACTCCTCTCTGCCTTAGATTACACATTTAAACTATTAAGCTATATCCTTTAAAGGCATTTATGAGCTATTTGGTCTTTATAACTTTATTTTTAATATTCTGAAAGGCAGAGAGGAAAGATATTTTGAATTAGTTTCCATTTTAATGGAGTTTTTTTTTGTTTAGCTTATGCAAAATAATAACCTGATAATTTTTAACAGTCATCTGTGGCTCTTCATAATGACTCTTTATTAAAGAATTTATATAACACGATTTTGTGATTATATTCAGTTACTGATCAGCCCTCTATCCCCAATTTTGTCTGCTAAAATCAGGCCTAATTCAGTGCCTAAAGAAAGATCTGAACTAAGAAAAACAAATAAACAAAATTTTAATCATCCTAATAAAATAAAAAAGAAATATAAAATATACATCCTTTGATTTAGCAAAATTGAGAAGACAATCAGAGATGATGTTCCAGCACATGGCAACCAAAAATGGAGACCAAGCAGGTTCAGGGAGAGAAATTTTCAAGCTAATCTGGCCTGCCTAGGATTGCAATTTATTTGCCCAATTCATGTAAAAAATAAGTGACAGAGAAGTCACTTAATCATCAGAAATAAGGAACCCACATTATCTATTTACTTTATTACATTTTTGCAAGGGGTATAGCATATCAACTTTGGAAGTAACATTCTATTCATTTAACTTTTAGTTGCTGTTACCAGAGACATCCACATATATTCACTATATTAATAAATACCCACCCACAAGGAAACTGAAATTCTGACAGATGCATATACCTTGGGCAGCGTCTCTCAACTGCAGTGGTAAAGAAAGAAGTCACTCAGGTTAGATGTCATTAAGGGACAGTTTGGTGACAAATTTCCAAATTTCTATGAGCAAAAGCACAGAAGAAGAGCTACAGATTGACAAACAAATGTAATTGTGATGGTTTATACGTCATTTGGGTTTTGTCACTTCCGCTTCTGGTAAGTTAAGAACAGTCCTCAGAAGGTAAACCAGGGGTAAGGGTGGGGTGGTGTTAATATTTGTGCTCCCTGGCCTTCTGCATCCATCCACTGTAACCAAACTAAGATAATTCTCACTGCTGTTTCCTCTGTCCTCTTTGACCACACCCTCCTATGTGGTCCATATATGTGGTTGACCCAGGGAATAAACCCAGGTCTCCTGTATTACAGGCAGATTCTTTACCAATTGAGCCACCAGGGAAGCCCAATGGTAGAAAGCGCTGGATCAAATATGTCCAAGACATCTTTTGATTAGTTTTGATTTCTTAGCTAGAATTACCAGGGATACGGTAATCTGCTTTTCTGTTTTTAATTTGATTTGGCTGCTGTGAGATTTATTTTATTTTATTGAACTTTTAATTTTGTTCTGGGGTAAAACTGATTAGGGCTTCCCCAGTGGTTCAGACAGTAAAGAATCCACCTGCAGTGCAGGAGACCCAGATCTTAGAGACTTTGATCCCTAAGTTGGGAAGATCCCCTGGAGGAGAGAATGGCTATCCACTCCAGTATACTTGCCTGGAGAATTCCATGGACAGAGGACTCTGGCAGGCTACAGTCCAGGGGGTCACAGAGAGTTGGACACTACTGAGCAACTAACACTTACAGCCAGTTAACAATGTTGTAATAGTTTCAGATGAACTGCTATGAGATTTATGATATGTCTTTCCCCAGATATAGAAAGTATCATATTTTAATGTTGAAATTTCTCTGGCACTAACAAGTCCTCTTGAAGTTTTGGAAAATGGTGGTGAAGAGAGACAAATACCAAGTCATTCCTCTTCCTTATGTCTTACACTTTAACAGGACAAAGTGAGAGTTATTGCTATGGGGGTAGTTTCTTTATCTTTATTGCATCATTGTGTATCTGGTGCCTCTATTTGATTTTTCTACTAAATGTGTTTTTTCTAAACCTAACTGCAGAAAATGGATACTCTGAGAACTTCTTACTGATTAATGAATATTGCTGTATGCAACCGTGAAATCAGAAAATTAAACAAGGTGCTTCTCTATCAATTTGGTAAGGACAAGGGGAACCCTAGCAAACTGATAAGCCAAGATGTGCATGGAGAAGAAACTGAGTCATCTCTCCACAGAAATTAAAACTAATTTTAGTGGTTTTTCTACACACAAATTCTTATTTTTTGTGGCACCCAGCCCAATAGAGATGGGTTTCATCAAAGTCTTTGTTGCCAAAACAATTAGAAAGCAATTTCCTTAAGCACAAAAATTTGCAGAACTTGAAAATATTTATTTGCGACACTTGCCCGCCCCCAGGGATCATGAGAGCAGCAGAGTTGTGGATAGCAATTAGGGAAGTGAACCGGAGAACTGGTTGTATTTCCACGCTGGAAACAGAAATGGCAAAAGTACTCACGCAGTCAGAGTCTCTGTCTCGCCTCCAAATGTTTTGAAACACTTGCCCGCCCCCAGGGATCATGAGAGCAGCAGAGTTGTGGATAGCAATTAGGGAAGTGAACCGGAGAACTGGTTGCATTTCCACGCTGGAAACAGAAATGGCAAAAGTACTCATGCAGTCAGAGTCTCTGTCTCGCCTCCAAATGTTTTGACAGTTCGAGGGCCCAGCTTAGAGTTCACTGATCACACCGCATAGGTTCAGAAGAGTACTAGGTAAAAGATGCAATAAAGTTCTGAAGTAATAGTGGGAATGAAAATAACCTAGGTCAAGGGCTTCTGGAAACCAAGCTCATAGACCCATAACAATCAATACACAAAGTCTTGACTGATTGTACTACAGGATTAATACAGAAGACTCAACAAGAAGTCAAAAAGTTTGGGGGATTCTCAGCTGGTGCCAGTGGTAAAGAACTCATGTGCCAATGCAGGAGGCATAAGAAATTTGGGTTTAATCCCTGCTTTGGGAAGATCCCATGAAGGAGGGCATGGCAACCCATACCAGATTCTTGCTGGTAGAATTCCATGGACAGAGAAATCTGGAGGGCTACAGTCCATAGGGCACACAGAGTTGGACATGACTGAAACAACTTTGCACGCAGGCATAAAGGTTCTTGGGTCTTTTCTCCTACCACTTATTCCATCACAGGTGGATGGAAAGCTACATACAATTCTCTTCCTCATATGTTCATGATGGAACCAGGAAGTGTGGCTTGCTCTACATTCTCCATGGTGGTCATCACTGACTACAAACCTATAGAGCAAAGACTCAATAAACGTGTTGAATGAATAAAGTAGAAATACAGCTGAACATTAGACAATAGGATAAAAGATAATTGGTCTCAAAGATACTAATAAATTTTTAATAAAAAGGCAAAATGGCATCCACAATGACCATTCAGTTGAGTTCAGTCACTCAGTCGTGTCTGAATCTTTGAGACCCCATGAACTGCAGCATGCCAGGCCTCCCTGTCCATCAACAACTGCAGGAGTCCACCCAAACCATGTCCATTGAGTCAGTGATGCCATCCAACCATCTCATCCTCTGTCATCCCCTTCTTCTCCTACCCTCAATCTTTCCTAGCATCAGGGTCTTTTCAAATGAGTCAGTTCTTCGCATCAGGTGGCCAAAGTATTGGAGTTTTAGCTTCAACATCAGTCCTTCAAATGAATATTCAGGACCCATCCTGTACGATGGACTGGTTGGATCTCCTTGCAGTCCAAGGGACTTTCAAGAGTCTTCTCCAACACCACAGTTCAAAAGCATCAATTCTTTGGCACTCAGCTTTCTTCACAGTCCAACTCTCATATCCATACATGACCACTGGAAAAACCATAGCCTCAACTAGATGGACCTTTGTTGATAAAAGTAATGTCTCTGCTTTTTAATATGCTGTCTAGGTTGGTCGTAACTTTCCTTCCAAGGAGTAAGAGTCTTTTAATTTCATGGCTGCAGTCACCATCCACAGTGCTTTTGTAGCCCAGAAAAATAAAGTCAGCCACTGTTTCCACTGTTTCCCCATCTATTTCCCATGAAGTGATGGGACTGGATGCCTGATCTTAGTTTTCTGAATGTTAAGCTTTAAGCCAACTTTTTCACTCTCCTCTTTCACTTTCATCAAGAGACTCTTTTGTTCTTCATTTTCTGCCATAAGGGTGGTATCATCTCCATATCTGAGGTTATTGATATTTCTCCCAGCAATTTTGATTCCAGCTTGTGCTTCCTCCAGCCCAGCATTTCTCATGATGTACTCTGCATATAATTTAAACAAGCAGGGTGAAAATATACAGCCTTGACATACTCCTTTTCCTATTAGGAGCAACAGTCTATTGGAACAACAGTCTGCTGTTCCATGTCCAGTTCCTACTGTTGCTTCCTGACCTGCATACAGATTTCTCAAGAGACAGGTCAGGTGGTCTGGTATGCCCATCTCTTTCAGAATTTTCCAGTTTATTGTGATCCACACAGTCAAAAGCTTTGGCATAGTCAATAAAGCAGAAATAGATATTTTTCTGGAACTCTCTTGCTTTTTCGATGATCCAGTGAATGTTGGCAATTTGATCTCTGGTTCCTCTGCCTTTTCTAACTTGAACATGGAAGTTCACAGCTCACGTATTGCTGAAGCCTGTTTGGAGAATTTTAAGCATTACTTTACTAGTGTGTGAGATGAGTGCAATTGTGGGGTAGTTAGAGCATTCTTTGGCATTGCCTTTCTTTGGGATTGGAATGAAAACTGATCTTTTCCAGTCCTGTGGCCACAAAAAAGTGCAAATTCCATGTCTTATCTCTTTATAATCAGAACCTTCAGATTCTGAAGGCAAGTGGCAGTGAAATCAGTCCATGCTCAATGCTTTCTTGTAACTACCCCTTTGTTGTGCCCACTCTGTGCTATCTCACCTCATTCTAAACATTGATTTAGGTTCTGAGAGACAGAGGAGAGGGAAAAAGAGATACATTGCAAAGAGAAGCTTACAATGAAGAAAAGAGAGGGAACGGAATGGGAGAGGTCAACTTTACCAGTCATTGTTTAGGGGAGCAAGATGTTAAGTGTTTTGAAAGAGAATGATTGTTTGATTCTTGTCCTTCTTCTGAGCCTTCAGCAGTGGCACTCCTTCCCAATCAGCACAATGTCCCTGAGAACAGCGTTGCCATGTGCGTTTGCCAGTTGGCTTTCCAAATTCTATTTCTCCATTTCTCCTTTCCCCAAACTGCCTGATTCAGGATTCCCTATGGTTTGGTAAAGACAAAGCTAGAGATTGCATCTGTGATCACAGATCCAGATAGCCACTCGATTCCATTGTCCTGGCCACTTTGACGAACGCCATCCAGCAAGAGTATTATCAGGACTTTGACTGGACGTTTTTAGGAAAGAACTTAAAAGTCATCCAGAGAATATGAAGAGTCACCCCCGGCCTGATGTGAGATCACTTGATTCAAGCTTCTAACAACATAGAGAGAGCAATTCAGGGGACCCTTGTGGCAAGTTCTTCCAGACACTAAAGTCAGTTTCTTATGACTTGCCTACCTTGGTCTTAAGTTTGCCCTCAGAGAAACATGAAAGAAGCATGTTCTACTTTTCTCCCTCAACCTAGCACTCTCTTTCTGTGCTAAATATCCCCACATCTTCAGAGGTTTCCACACATGACATGCTCTCCAGAACCGTTCTCCATCCGGAGTTTGCCTCTGCTTCAAGGTTCATCTTAATTAGCGCACATCTCCAAGGTAGTTTTGTTAGTTGCTGTTGTTGTTCAGTCCCTAAGCAGTGTCAAACTCTTTGCAACCCCATGGACTGCACCACATCAGGCTTCCCTATCTTTAACTATCTCCCAGAGCTTGCTCAAACTCACATCCATTGAGTCAGTGATGCCATTCAACCATTTCATCCTCTGTCACCCCCTTCTCCTCTTGCCTTCAATCTTTCCCAGCATCAGGGTCTTTTCCAGTGAGTTGGCTCTTCGCATCAGGTGGCCAAAGTATTGGAGCTTCATCTTCAGCATCAGTCCTTCCGATGAATATTCAGGGTTTGTTTCCTTTAGGATGGACTGGTTTCATCTCCTTGCTGTCCAAGGGACTCTCAAGAGTCTTCTGCAATACTAACAAAGAACAGTGACTAGGTCTCTATAATTCTGCTACTGGCATGTATTGGGAGCATATCCTATTCAATATTAACACATACCTCCACTCAGGCTTGACATATCCCTGAGTCCAGTCAAGTAACAGACCGTGATGACAGTGGTATGAATACAGTCAATTAGTAATCAGTCACAGTCCCTGATCTTCAAAGGAAAAATAATGGAGTGGAAGGAAGGGTAAGTGGAATAAGAAAAGGAAATGAAGAGGAGGGGAAGAAATAGGAAGACATAGTTGAAGATCTGAGGGGATTTTCTTCCATCAAAAGCATATATTCTTTATGAATATTCCATTTCTCACTCTAATAACATTGTCTGTCTTATATGTAAACAACTGTGAGCACACACACACACAAACACACACACATTTCCCTCATCTCATCCTTTACCTCTTTTCAACTACTGTCCCATCATTCTCTTTCCGTTATTC
>SJYT01033669.1:118064-133417 GCA_006410635.1 Cephalophus harveyi
AAGTAAGTCAGTAAGAGAAAAACAAATGGTGTATATTCCACATACATGTGGAATCAACCATAGAAGTAACTTTTGCAAACAAAAGCCCAGACAGAAAAGGACAAGGATTAAAGCAGGGCTGGTGCAGAGTGGTTGGTGAGCTTCATAACGTCAATTATCATGAAGACCTATATGGATAACTGTTGAGCTGCGATTCAAGGACAAAGCCAAAGAGAGACTGAAGGGTAAGTCCATGGAATCTGGGATGGCAGGAAGGGACTTGTCTACTGTGAACATTGTGTATAAGTAAGAATTGGAATAATAACTTCAGAGCTAATCCAAAAGCAAGGCTGGAAATATAGATAAAAGATTCCATATCTTCCTACCTAAGGCCAAGGAAATTCAGGGGACACGCTAGTGAGTAAAACAGCAGACACCTGGATCCTGTAGTCAGAGCCTGAGGGGCCTGAAATTTGGGCAGGTCATTATCATTATGTACTCATGAAATTCTAAGTATAGCATTTTACATTTACCCTTGTTAAATTTCATCTCATTGGCTTCCGCCTGGAGTTCTAGATGTCAAAATCATTTTGAACCTCAGTTCTTGCATCTGTCAGTTTAGCTCATTTTTTTGTCACTCAGCTTTGTATCATCTGCAAATTTTATGCAGTCTTCTATGTCCTGAGCCAGGCAATTGATGGAATGTTGGAGTCAGCCAAGAATCAAGCCATATGACATTCCTCCTCAGCATTTCCTCCTATTGATATCAACCTATTAATCAACAGTTTTTAGAGGTTCTTTTCCAGGCAGCCACAATTCCACCTGACTGTCCCAACACCCAACTAACAGTCCATGACTGTATATACCACTCTCTCGGGAGAGTCTTTGGCAAATGTTCTTTTGAAATTAAGGCAGGCTTTTCTAAAGGTTTCCCCAAGTGTTTCCTGTTTCACCAATCTAGGAGTGTATGTAATAATAATGATTTTAAAAAAAGGAGAATGATTATGAGTCTGGCATGACTTTCCCTAGTGAGTCACTGCTTCCTCTTCTCTGTGCTCACAAGCCATCTGTTTAATATTCTATTTTAGAAGCTTTCCCTGGAATAAAATCAGATTTGCTGGTGTGTCATTTGCAGAATTCCTCTTTTTCAAAAACTGGCAGCAGCATTTCTTTCATCACTAATCTCCTGGTCCTGCTTTCATCCTCCAGAGTCAGGTGGTGCAGAGAGTCCTGGTAGTGACTCTGAGCTCACATACAGGTTTGTTTATTTTAGTCCTAATAAAGTGAAGTCATCTGAAATTCCTAAACACTCAGTATTTTCCTGCTTACCTTACGTTTTTCTTGCCATCTTATGATGGGATTATAAAACAAACCACTTTTATTATCATCCCTCATCAGTTAGAATTTCATCATTGGCCCCAAGTAAATGGATTTTGTCCATCTTATTGGCTTGAAGTATAACACATCCACCCTCTATCCTTATTCATTTTCTTGGACCTCTACTAATTTTGAGCTTTCATCTCCTGACAGTATTCTTACCATATTCTCGTTGCTCCATCTATTCACAAACAAGCTCTTTTTAAGAATGATTTTGTTTCAAGGCTTCTTGTGTAGCCAAACCAGTCTGCACTCCTCCACTATTCTGAAAGCCATAAATCCCTCTTTAAAAATCTCTTTTTCCCCTAAAATAGCATTATAGCATTGATTTACTACCCAGATATTTTTATTCTCTTGGATCCCATCCAAAGAGATGGCCAGGGAAGCCAGGAATTCACTGAGCTTACCTATGCTGGTGAGTGACAAGATAGATAAGTAGCAGGCATGTACCTGCCCCAGATGCTCTTCAGTAGAAAGGAATACTCCTTTTATTTCCAGTCCAAATCCATCCCCATTGTCTCTTCTCAAACCCCTTCTAAATTAACCCCAAATCCTACCTCCAAAGTGGAAACTTGCAGGATTGTTGTTTTATTCCTATTTTGTAATTTATTTGCAGGTGGCTTTGCTCATGGTAAATCACTAGCCTGAGGCAAGAATTCCACTTTTGGGCAACAAGAACATTGTTTTTTCATTGAGATCTCTGACCACTTGTTCTGACTCAAACTAAGTTCCTGGCTGGCGTGTGTGCTGTGATCTTTAAGAACACAGAATCTTGACAGCCACTGTTTATCTAGCCCTTGTCGTCACACACCTTACTGTCACGGCCCGCACATGTTCTTCTAAATCTGCACATTACGTGCATTCTGCTTCTCCTAACTCAATCTGCAGAATGGTCTCAAGTTTATGTAAAAACTTTGATTTAGCTTTGTAAGTCTTCCAAACAAATAAATTTTATATAATTTAATATATTTCTTCTTACAATTTGATAGCTTTTTCTATACTATCCTTCATACCAAGCTTAAACCAGATTGGGAGCCAGATTCTCTGAGAGAATATATTCTCTAGAATGTTCTTTCTTAAAAAAGAAACTTTTTATTTTCCTGAAAAAAAAGTTATATTTGACTGTAAGTAGCTGCCTTTGTGTTTATTCCCTACAAGTCACCCTACTGCAAGTAAGAGAATGAAGCTATCTTACCTGGCATATCTGTTGGATTTCAACCTTATCTCTCCTTGTCTGTCCTACAGATTTTGTACTTGCGAACCCAAAAAATATATTTATGCACACATACACACACACACACACACACACACACACAAGCTGCCTTTGTGTTTATTCCCTACAAGTCACCCTACTGCAAGTAAGAGAATGAAGCTATCTTACCTGGCATATCTGTTGGATTTCAACCTTATCTCTCCTTGTCTGTCCTACAGATTTTGTACTTGCGAACCCAAAAAATATATTTATGCACACATCACACACACACACACACACACACATCTCCTATTGTCTCTATTCCTTGGGGAACCCTGACTGATACAGATTTTGATACAGTCATAGTTCCAGATCCTTAGTGGAAAGATTTTTCTCTGCCCATGAAAACAATCCATCTCTGAAAAATTAAAATTTCTTATTTTCTGTTAGATAATGGTTCAAAGCTACACACTAGTACAAGGCTTGTTGGGACTTCAGAAGTGAGAGGAGACAAGAGTGGCCACTAGAGAGAACCACCAGCTGCGCATGAAGCATCCACTTTGAGCTGGGTTGGGATCCATTTGGGGTGGTAGTGAAAGGAGTGGGTGGACCTTCCAAGATGTGTACTAGCGAAAGGCTGAGTGATCCACACACATCAAAGTAAGAGTCTCACCAGGTGATTTGAGGGGAGCAGGGCAGGGCTGTGGTCAGAGCTGAAGTAGAATAGGACCGAAACCGCAGAAGCATGGAGAAGTGACCTCAGGGCAGACCAGCCTCCACAGCAAGGGGCCAGGAGGTAGCCAGCTGGGGACCTAGAGCTAGCGTTGCCACTGAGCAGGATTTTGGGCACAGAAGCCTTTCTGTGTCCCCCTTATCTTGATTACAGGAAATAGGCATCATTCAGCCTCCATGACCTTCCCTGAGTTCCAAAGGGCAGATCAAGCAGTTGCTAATCAGAGAAGGGAGAAGATGTGGAGAGAAGAGAGGAACAGTCAAAAAGCAGCAGCGCAGCCTTGGGGCAGGGTCCCGGCAATCCCTCAAGGGATACACACAAAAGCATCTTTGAGCTGTTTAGCAGATATTGAAACCTCTACCAGGTGGGAGAAGTATGTCACCCACAGGCATATAGACCCCAGACTGGTTGGAACCAGAAGACTAATGATGCTGCCTCCCACGTAACCAATCAGAAGAACGTCCACAAGGGGATCACCTCCTCTCTGAACCATGATTGTAAAACTCCTCACTACCGCCTCCAAGTTGGGACAGAGTTTTTTGCAGGCTTTGCCGCTGTGGTCTTCTTTGCTTGGCAAAGCAATAAAGCTATTCTTTTCTACTTCACTCAAAACTCTCCTTCTGTGATTTAATTCAGTGTTCAAATAAAAAGGCTGGATTAGACTGGTGTGGGCATTATGAAACAGGCTAGAAGACTATCTTTGAATCTATAGACACTCTCTCTAACCCTACCTTACTTCTTGATCCTTTAGCAAAGGAGATACTAAACCAATACAGGCCAGATCCTCAGTGGTTCAGACTTGTCAGGCCTGAACCTGCTGGTAGCGAGTTATCTTACCTGGAGCTGAGTGAAGCTTGGGCAGGATTTAAGGGAGTTAAGGATGCTTCTCATGGTGCATGTTTAATCAAAATTTCCAATTTGTGCAATAATGAAACAACTTGAGATGGCATGTTTTTAGAAACATCTTCCAATTTACAATTACAATAAAATTAAAAATCACACGATTTAGCTTTTGGGTTTTGAATAAACTAACTTCAATGCCTTTGTTTATTGAATTGTTACGCCAGTAACTCTATTTACTCAAGCTTTTCCATTTTCATTTGAAAAGCTCTATAAATATACTTACCATTTTTCATTCTACTTTCTCCTAAAGATTTTTAAATGGGCTTCCCAGGCAGCACTAGGGGTAAAGAACCTGCCTGCAATTCAGGAGACTTGCAGGAGATGCGGGTTCAACCCCCAGGTCAAATTAAATACATTTACATTTTCTTGTCTCTCTGCTTTAACAGTTGAGAGATTTCTTACTCAAATATTTACTTACTTGTACCTACATTTAGGAACTGCTTACTGGTCCCAGACATTGCATCTGGTGTTGAAAGTGACTTCTCCGACATTGCAGACATCATCTTTCCCAAACAGATTAGATGCTATTTATCATGTCCCAATCTACTTATTAAAATGTAGTTTAAAAGGCATTTCTCTTTAATCCTTAGGAAATATGGATATCAGCTGTCTTTGAATCAGCTTATCCCTACTCTTATAAAAACACATTTGTTAAAATCTCCTACAAAGATGCCACATAATCAGTAGGCATCGTGCGGGTATAGCTGTATTAAAATTGACCACATCAAGAGACTATTCATTGCTCTTCCTCTTTCTTTCATCTTTTATCATTTGAGTGTTGTGTTAGCCTTTTAATGGGTCTTTCTTACACCTTGATATCCCCCCAGATTTTTTACCACTTTCCTCCCCAACTTATACTCTGTTGAACTGTATTGAATATGACCCTCCCTCACTTTTTTTTTTTAAGGTGTTTTTTTTTTTTTTCAGTCTTTACTAAATTTGTTACAATACTATTTCTGTTTTATGTTTTGTTTTTTTTTGGCCACGAGCATGGGGGTCTTAGCTTCCCAACCAGGGAACAGTCAAACCCACACCCTTTGCATGGAAGGTGAAGTGTTAACCATGGGACCACCAGGGAAACCCCTCTCCATCACTTATGAATTGAAGCTGCTTTTCGCTGTTGTTAGCATTATATGCGGCCACCCACGTCATTGTTCAGTCTAGCCACTGCCTTCTGCTAGGGATTATACTGGACTCTACTGGGGACCTGGTCTCTCACTGATATGACCCCCAAGTCAAAAGCCGGACTCCAGCACAGGTGGACACTCAGCCACCTTCACGATGCCCCCCAGGCTGCCTTCCCTGGGGAGGCGCTTCTCTTCTTCTAGCCAGTGAGGCAACATGGCCACCCCAACCCATTTGGTGAGCCCCCACCTCTCTGAAGGAGGTCTCCAAGTAGCCTGCCTTTCCCAGGGCATTTACTGCCTCAGTGTATCCTGTGCTTCATTCTGCCAGCCAGCCTTCTTGGTTTGGGGGCAATAAATGCTTGCAAGAATTTTTATAGTCTAAATATGCTGTAGTTAAAGAGTCTGCAGAAGTGGGCAATAAGATGGGAATGGCAAACCACTTCAGTATTCTTGCCTTGAGAACCCCATGAACAGCATTTTACTGCAGGCTTTGTCATCTCCCTCTTCTCTTAAATTTCATGACCATCCTTTAGCAAAGGCAGGTTTTGCCCTCCAGGGAGCCTGCCACACTTGGCAGTGATCCCATCTGGTGCAGGAGCAAGCATCCTCAGTAGTGTTCAACTGTAGATGCGGGTTTCCCAGTAAACCTCTCATCCCTTCTGCTGTCAGAAAGAGTTTAAGAGACCCCAGAGCCTTCCCCTTGCCCTTCTGGTTCCCGCTTCCTCAGAAACTTCTCCAGGCTTACTTGTCACTTTTATTTGGTATGACCTTGGGTTTGTTTCTCATTCTTAGTTACTTTAACCATATTTTATACCCTCTGTACTTTGATACGTGTGTGCTCAGTTATTTCAGTCATGTCCAACTCTTTGCAACTCTGTGGACTAGAGCCCACCAGGCTCCTCTGTCCATGGCATTCTCCAGGCAAGAATACTGGAGTGGGTTGCCATGCCCTCCTCTAAAGATCTTCCCTGACCCAGGGATTGAGCCTGCATCTCCTGTGTCTCTTGCTTTGGCAGGCGGGTTCTTTATCCACTGAGATACCTGGGAAGTCCCCTGTTCTTGTATATCTACAGGTAAAACTCCACAATCACGGGGCACGATATTTGTCAGAGGGCTTATGGGACCTTATCTGACTTACAGTTTGGAGATTGGAGTCCTCAGATGGTCAAATTCCAGGAAGGAAACTTAAATATCAACTCCGTTGGAAACCTTTTCATTTTTAACATAGACACGTTTTCTAATATATCTTTTAACCTCAGCTCCTTGTGCAATGTCATGTTAGCCAAAAATATTTTATATGAAGTATTTTTTCTGTTCTTTAGCTTTGTCATTTTCTTAGTCATTCATCCTTGTTTCTCTTTACAGTCTTTCTCATCTCTACGGTGTGCTGCTTTCTGGATCCATGTTCCTGAGTTTGAATCCTACCTCAGACTCTTACCAGCTTGCAACCCAGGGTGACCTATGTGCCTCAACTTTTCCATCTATAAAATGGGGATCATGATAGTACCTACTTCAGTTCAGTTCAGTCGCTCAGTCGTGTCCAACTCTTTACGACCCCATGAACCGCAGCACACTAGGCCTCCCTGTCCACCGCCAACTCCCAGAGTCCACCCAAACCCATGTCCATTGTGTTGGTGATGCCATCCAACCATCTCATCCTCTGTCGTCCCCTTCTCCTCCTGCCCTCAATCTTTCCCAGCATCAGGGTCTTTTCAAATGAGTCAGCTCTTCACATCAGGTGGCCAAATTATTGGAGTTTCAACTTCAAAATTAGTCCTACCAATGAACACCCAGAACTGATCTCCTTTAGGATGGGCTGGTTGGATGTCCTTGCAGTCCAGGAGACTCTCAGCAGTCTTCTCCAACACCACAATTCAAACCCTAACCTACCTCTACCTATATTGTTGTTGCTATTTAGTCACTCAGTCATGTCCAACTCTTTGTGACCCCATGGACTACATAGCCCACCAGGCTCCTCTGTCCTTGGAATTTTCCAGGCAAGAATACTGGAGTGGGTTGCCCTTTCCTTCTCCAGGGGATCTTCCCAATCTAGGGATCAAATCTGTGATTCCTATGTGGCAGGCAGATTCTTTACCACTGAACCACTAGGGAAGCCCCTTTAGGAGAGCATTTACGAAGATGAAAGGAATAAGTGGATGTTTGTAAAGCACTTCAAACAATACGTGTAAAGCACTTTTGTATGTCAGTTGCTACAGTTATTAGTTTCAATATCTCTTATAACTACTCAATGCACTAAAGGCTAACTGTAGCTCATGTGCCTTTATTTAAAAGCCTTTGAATTATTATTTCATGTGCAGAGCACAGTCTTCATATTTCTGAAATCCCCAAAAATATTACAAGGAGAAATAAATAATTGATATTAAGCAATCTGAAAAATACTTCTTTCTTTATGTTTCATAAGTAAGGTCGACATATTTATGCAAAGCATGCAGTCTCTACAGTTTAGATCTCTCTCTGTCTTTATATAAGTAGTTATGTCAGTATTTTATGTAAGTACTTAAATAAATCTTTATATAAGCATACAGAATCACCATAAATGTTGGAGACACCCATAATTTAAGAAGATGAAACTCTAAGCTTGTGGGTTGACCTCAAGAAGGACCTCATGGAGCCCAAGAATTCATCGTCTGTCCCACTGTGAGAGACAGGATGCTGAGATGAGAGCAGATTTAATCCAGATGGGCAACTCTTGTGTTCTTATGCCATCTGATTATGTCTTATAAGGAAAGATAGTTTCATACTGCTTTCTTACATAAATCCTTCTAATATTTAAAATTATCAGCAGCTTTGTCACCTCCTTCTATCATTTCTTATATAATTCCCACTGCCTCCAAAGTATCTTTCTCTTGAAGCTTGAGAATAAGAATCTATTTCCACTGCAAACTCTTTCTTTCACTTCATCTTACAGATCTGTTTACTAACTTCGTGTTCAACACCCTCCACTTGATATCCAACACCAGGCATCTTCCAGCCAGCATTCTCAAGATTTCACACACCTTTTATATGTGGGAGAAAAAAATGTAAGAAGAAAGCCTTATGTATCCAAATTCTTTTTACTCTTTAAATCAGTTTTTTTTTTTTTTTAATAAAGTTAGAAATCAACCATAGGGTTTGTTAGTGCAGGTTTTGGGGCCTGTTTGCAGCTCGGGAGTCTGCTAACTTTCTTCAGCAATGCAGGTGAACTCGAGGCAGAGGTGGGTCATGACCACACACTTTAACTCTGCCTTAGGTAAATAGTCTAATCTGACCTATGCTTACAGATGTTATGTTGTAGTTTGAAGACCCAACTCTGACTTTTCCTCAGAGCAGTAGATTCATCTGTCTCCATACAGAGTTCCCACAAACAGCTCAAACACTGCACACTCAACGCTGAACTCTCTCTCTTGCTCCTTAGATTACTCCTCTGAGTTGTCCATCTCAGTGGGAGTCACAACCATGCTTGGCTACCCAAGCAAAACCTCTGGATGTTGTCCACACTTTTCCATGTCCCTCTCTTCCAAATATCAAATCAAGCACCTAGGCCCATTCATTTTAGCTCTTGAACTCCTCTTGAATCCATACTCTCTTCTGCCTCTCCACAGAGGTCCCATCACTCCAGGTCTGTCTCACTCTCTCTGACTTATTGCAATTTTACCTGATTAATTTCAATAGACAGCTGAGTGCATACAAGTACCTTAAACTTTTCCACTGATGGCAGTGATCCTCCTATAATCCAAATTTGAACATGTAGGCTGCCTTGCTTTCAGGTAATCTAAAGTCTAAGATGGCATTAAGAGCTTTCTAGGAGCTGGTCACTCCAAATTTCTTTCACCTAGTTTCCTGTCAATATTTCCCATGTTAAAACCATCTCTTTGAGACCAACAGAAATTTGGAAAGAAGAAGGAGCTCCAGAAATGGGAAATATATGAATAAATATAAATAATTTTTATCATTTTAAGTTATTTAAAATGTTAAACTGTTTAAATTATATATATATATATATATATATATATATGGTTTAAGAGAAAGTATTAATTCCTCAGTTGTGTCCTGCTCTTTGCAACTGCATGGACTGTAGCTGGCTAGGCTCCTCTGTTCATGGAATTCTCCAGGCAAGAATACTGGAGTGGATTTCCATTCCCTTCTCTAGGGGATCTTCCTGACCCAAGGCTCAAACCCGGGTGTCTTGTATTGAAGGCAGATTCTTTACCATTTGAATCCCTATATATATATATGGCTTATATACATATTTATTTACATAAAATATAATATATAATTTGGAGGCTTAAACATATATAGAAACAAAATGTATATAATAGCACCAATTATAAGAGGAGGAATCAGTAATACATTGTAAGTCTTTTTTACAAAGCAAAGTAATATAACATATTTAAGGTAGACTATGACTTTAAGAGACATATGACAAACCTTAAAATAAAACAAAAATATTAGGGTAAGCCAGTGGAGGAGACTAAATGGAATATGAAAAAATAAAGCAGGCAAAAGCCAAAAAGGGACAAATTAGACAAGTATAAAACAAATAGCAAAACGGTAAATATCAACACAACTTAACTGATAATCGCATTGAATACAAATGATTGAAGCCCTGCAATTGAGCGATAGTGTCATAATGAACAAAAGCAAGACCCAAACATATACTTTCTAGGAACTCAACTGAACTATAATTACATAGATAAATAAAAGGAAAAGGGTGGGAATAGATATATAATGAAAACACCAATAAAAAGAAAGCTAGAGTGACAATATCAATAGTGAACAAAGTAAGCTATAAAGAATATTATCAGAAGTAATTATGGTTTCATAATGATAACAGAATCAATCTGTCAAACAGACATAACAATCCTAGTAGTGTATATATCTAATTAAAATGACGTAATATTAATAAAGCAAAGACTGATGTAAATGGAGTAGAGAAATACACAACTACAGTTGGAAATTTCAGTACTTCGCTCCCTGTAACTGAAAGAACAAATAACCAGAAAATCAATAAGCGCGATCTTATCAGGCAGGTTGACCTAACTGACATTTACAGAATACTCCATGCAGTAATAGCAGAATATATATTCTTTTCAATTGCCCAAAGAAAATTCATCAATATAGACAATATACTGAAGCATTAAACATTGCTGAACAAATTTAAAAGTACTAAAATCAAAAGATTTTTATCATGCCACAAAGGACTTAAATTAGAAGTAAATAACAGAAACCTTTCTGAAAAATTAACTTCAAAGTATATGAAGATTTAAAAGTGTCAGAAAAAAAAAAGAACACAAATTTAGAAAGCATTTTGAATTAAGTAAAAATGTAAGCAAATTGTATCATTATGTGTATTATGGACTATAGTTAAAGCAGTACTTATAATATATACCTGTAAAGGTTTACATTAGAAAGGAACAGAGGTCTAAAATCAATCATCAGCTAAGATGATTGATACAAAATGAAGAGCAGATTAAACACAAATAGAAGCAGAAAGAAATAAAGAAGGAGAAAGGAAGGCAGGAAGAATAGAATTAGAGCAGAAGCTGATGAAACAGAAAGTGGAAAAAGGATAGAGAAATTCAATTAATCAAAAAATGTTTAAAAATAAAAAATTTATAGTGGCTCCCTAACCTGGTGTGCACTAGAATCACCAGGAATACCTGTTGAAACACAGATTGTTGAGCTTTGACTCCACTTCCTAACTTTGCATGTGTGATGTACAGCCCAAGAATGTTCATTTCTAGCAAGCATCTAAGTGACTCTACTGTTTCTGGAGATTTCATTTAAAAAGCCAAAAGCTACACTGATCAAGAAAAGAAATGGAAGATACAAATTGCTAATAAGTGGAATGAAAAAGGGAACATCACCATAAATCCTACAAATATATTAATAATAAGATAATAATACGAACAACTTTATGACAATATGACCAACCTAGATAGCATATTAAAAACCAGATATATTACCTTGCCAACAAAGGTCCATCTAGTCAAGGCTGTGGTTTTTCCAGTGGTCATGTACGGATGTGAGAGTTGGACTGTGAAGAAAGCTGAACACAGAAGAATTGATGCTTTTGAACTGTGGTGTTGGAGAAGACTCTTGAGAGACCCTTGGACTGCAAGGAGATCCAACCAGTCCATCCTAAAGGAGACCAGTCCTGGATGTTCATTGGAAGGACTGATGCTTAGGCTGAAACTCCAGTACGTTGGACACCTTGTGCAGAGTTGACTCATTGGAAAAGACCCTGTTGCTGGGAGGGATTGGGGGCAGGAGGAGAAGGGGACGACAGAGGATGAGATGGCTGGATGGCGTCACTGACTCAATGGACATGAGTCTGAGTGAACTCCGGGAGTTGGTGATGGACAGGGAGGCCTGGCGTGCTGCGATTCATGGGGTCACAAAGAGTCGGACACGACTGAGCGACTGAACTGAACAGAAAGGACGTCAAAGATAAAAACTCTGCTCTTCAAAAAACAGCATGAAGAAAATTAAAAGGTGTAACATAGATTAGGAGAAATATCTGAAAAACAGATCAGTAACAAAGTACTCATGCCCAGGAGATATATATATATATAAAGAAATTCTACATATAATAATAAAAAGTTCAGTTCAGTTCAGTCACAAGCAACTCAACTTATAAAACAAAGATTTGATCAGACATTTCACAAAACATAATATATACAAATGACCAAGAAATAGGAAACGATGCTCAATCCTCAGTCGTGTCCGACTGTTCGCAATCCCATGGACTGCAGCCTACCAGGCTCCTCCGCCCATGGGATTTTCCAGGCAAGAGTACTGGAGTGGGATGCCATTGCCTTCTCTGCAATGTCATTAGCCAAATTAAAATAATAATGAGATACCACAGTTGTATATCCAATAAAATGGCTACAATTAAAAGAACTAGCAACACCAAATTTTGGAAAGAATATAAAACAACTGGAACTCCTCTGCATTTCTTGTGGGAATGCAAAATTGTGCAACTTCTTTGGAAAACAATTTGGCAGTTTCTCATAAAGTTAAATGCACACCACAGAGTTCAACAATTTCACTTCTAAGTTTTTACTCAAGAGAAATAAAAACATATTTCTACATAAGGTTTTGCACACATACAATCATAGCATCTTTTGGAATAGTCAAAAAAGGAGAAAAACTCAAATGTCCGTTTGTAAGTGAATGGGTATACAAATTATAGTACATCTGTTCAATGAAATTACATCTCCACGAATAGATTCATAAGCACAAAAGAATATATCCAGTATGATCCCATTTGTACAGTATAGAAAAAGTAAATTCAAACTAGAATGACCCAATGCAGATCAGTGAGTGCCTGAAAGGAGAGCTGGGGTAATACTGACTAGGGAAGAGAATAAGGAAACTTTTTGGATGACGGCTACATTCTACATCTTGATTGAGTTGGTTAAAAGGGTTCAAATTTTGTTAAAATTCATCAAACTGTACTCTAAAAATGGGTGTATCTTCACTGTATATAGATATTGTATGTCATTCAAATTGATTTTTTTTTTTAATTTAAAAAGATGGGCGTTAAATTATAAAGAGTGTCGGGCTGGGAACTTCTAGAAGGATTCCAGTGAGGAATCCCCACGACGAGATGGCTGAAAGTCCTTTAATGACAGGACAGTATAATATTACACTGTTGTTCTTTATTCACCAGATTGAAGACTGAGTAAAATCATGCTGTCACGTCTGACTCTTTGTGACCCCATGGACTGCAGCCTGTCAGGCTCCTCCGCCCATGGGATTTTCCAGGCAAGAATACTGGAGTGGGGTGCCGTTTCCTTCTCCAGGGGATCTTTCTGGCCCAGGGATCTAACTCAGGTCTGCGGGCAGACTCTTCACCATCTGAGCCACCAGGAAAGCCCTTAGTCACTAAGTCGTGTCCAACTCTTTTGCGACCCTATGAACTGTAGCCCAGCAGGCTCCTCTGTCCATGGAATTTTCCAGGCAAGAATGGTGGAGTGGGTTGCCATTTCCTTCTCCAGAGGATATTCCCCACCGAGAGATCGAACCCACATCTCTTACATTGTAGGCAGATTCTTTACCACTGAGCCACCAGGGAAGCTCCTCAAAATTACTTTATGAATCATTTAAGTGTAAAACCTAGGACTGCATACCTTCATAAAATCAATTGCATCTGCATTTGCTTTATGGGGAGAGCTGATGTGTGTACCAGAAGCCACATGAGAATTTTACAGACAGTGTCCCTTCTGCCTGGTAGCATCGTTTCTATTCTTCTGTGTCCATCTCTGTTCCATTTTTTTTTTTTTTAATATTCCCTGCAGCACATGTGAAATACTTTTGTAGAAAAAGGGTGAGTTCCATATCTAGGTCAAAGTGGAGCAGAGAAAAGAAGAGCTGTAGAAAGTGAGACACACATTGTCTCTCAAGTTTGATATCTTTTAGGTTCTCAAGAGTTAGAAGGAACCATGAACCCATGAGAGTCTAGAAATTGATGGAAATTTTGGAGAAGGTGCTGACTGTTCCCTAATCATGAGCTAGGAGACTGGCATCTATTTTGCTTAAATTTCAAAGGACTGCTGTCTTGTGAGCTGCACCTTCATTGACTCCAAGAGCCTTTGTTTCTAAAGCTCCTGGGACTTGTATACATGCCAGGGGTTGAATCTACTGCTCTGAATGTACTGGGCACGTCGGAGACAGTCCCTAGGACTAGGCAGTGGACTTGAGGTCTAGTGAATCTCTATATTCTCAGTACCTTGCAGAGGACTTGGCACAGAGAAGTCATTCCACAAATGCTTGTTGAAATAACCTTTTGGTTCTTAACACAACTAGGACTTCTCTTTGTTAATCCTGTCGTGAATCTGTTTAACCACCATCAGCCCCCAGATCAGGGTACATTTCAACGCTTCCTCCTCCTGCCTTCCTCATTTCTTTATTTTTTTCACTTACAGATGGTTCTGTGGTTTCACTTCCTACTTGGTTTCTGAACTCCAAACACAAGTCCTGGAAAGGAGGAACCCTTTCACTTCAGCTTTTGGAAGCTTTTCTGGGGCTGATGATCCCAGGCTGGCATGGCACACTTGCTGTGTGGGCACTTGGAACTTCCCCACGGGAGCTTTGCTGAGAGCCACTGTCCTATTCTGGCCCATGAGGAGAGAGCCAGGGCAGAGGCCTGGATTACTAGTGCCACGTGTTCAGTCCTGGCTTTCTGTGTGTCATGAAAGGAGAAAGTTGAGACCTAAGTGAGACTAAATTTGATTCTGAGAAACTCATGTGGCATTTTTGTACTGAGCACTGAGAAGAAAGTGTTGCAGTTTTCACACTTGAGTCCATGAGAATCATGGCCTGACTCTCAAGAGCTTGTGTTTCCATTTTTTCCATGAGACCATACAGGTAGAGATCCCTCTGCAAGGGAGGTCCATTTCCTGTCTTCTGTGTGGGTCCACTCTGGCTCAGGGTCCATCTTAGTGGGAAGGCTCTTCCAGCACCTGAAACACTTCTGCCATTCTTTGTTTTTATTTTTATACTAATTTATTTATTTTAATTGGAGGCTAACTAGTTTGCAATACTGTAGATGTTTTTGCATACATTCACATGAATCAGCCATGGGTGTACATATGTTCCCCATCCTGAAACCCCCTCCCACCTCCCTCCCCATCCCACCCCTCAGGGTTGTCCCAGTGCACCAGCCCTGAGTGCCCTGTCTCATGCATAGAACCTGTACTGGCAATCCATTTCACATATGGTAATATACATGTTTCAATGCTATTCTCTCAAATCATCCCACCCTCGCCTTCTCCCACAGAGTCCAAAAGTCTGTTTTTTACATCTTTGTCTCTTCTGCTCTCTCACATATAGGGTCATCGTTACTATCTTTCTAAATTCCATATATATACATTCAGTTCAGTCACTCAGTCGTGTCCGACTCTTTGCGACCCCATGAATCGCAGCACACCAGGCCTCCCTGTTCATTACCATCTCTCGGAGTTCACTCAGACTCACGTCCATCGAGTCGGTGATGCCATTCAGCCATCTCATCCTCGGTCGTCCCCTTCTCCTCCTG